>JAJOOR010033437.1:0-14265 GCA_036250505.1 Solanum acaule | reverse complement strand
GATAGCATGATCTTCTCACAGTCCTGGACAAGTCCCTCACCAATGCCCTCTTCAAGCAACCGGTTTTTCAATCTTTCCGTAGATATAGATACATCATTTTGCAAAAGGTTGAGATTATCATTCAACGGTCTCAACTGAAAAAGATTTCTCGTTGATATCAAAGCTTCTATCCATGCAGCCCGTTCTTTCTTTGAATGTGTCCTCAAATGAAGAGACTTGGTAGCTGTAAATATGTAGAATCGCCTATTATCAGACCTGCTCTCACGGAATGATGACACCTGTAAGGAATCCACACAATCATCTCAAGGTTAAAGGAAAAAACGGAAATCATTTTCCATGAAAACAAAAACTTGGAAATGTTTGGTCGTTGATGAAAAACATTTTTGGAAAAAAAAGGATTGCCATAGAAAATAATGTTATTACCAAATCAAAGAGTGCTTTGGTGAAACTTTTTTGTGTTAAACATTAATAATTGTGGTTAGAGCAAGTCCAACAAAGATAAAAATCAAGTAAGTATATGGAAAATGACTTATGTCAACAAGTAGAGGTAGTCATTTTCCTCAATTCATAGGGAAGTGTTTTCCCTAGAAAATATCTTCAGTCAACAACAACAACATACATGGTGTAATCCCACAAGTAGGGTTTGAGGAGGGTAGAGGGTATGCAGACCTTACCCTACCTTGGGAGGTAGAGAGGTTGTTTCCGACAAACTCTCGGTTCAAGAAAGGAAAATCAAGGTAGAACAGAAAAAGAAATAACGGAATTGAAGAAATCATGACAAAATACTATAAAAAGCATGACAAAGCATTCTAGTGGGAAAAAACAATAACTACGAACTGAAAGGTCGAAGAAATGACTTGTGTCATAGCAAACGAAACGACAAACTCATTGTACTATCATCTAGGCAATGAAAGGAAAGAGGCCACTGCTAGTTCAGTAGACAACTGGCAATGTCATTTTAGCAAAACATATTGATATAAGATAAAGATACATCAAGACACCAAAGAAGCCAGATATCATGAGAGCTGACAGATCAACACATCAAAGAAGCCAAGTTCTACAATATAGAATAAAAGTGAGGTCATAATTTAACCAGCAATTGTTGAAGAAGAATATCCTTCCCCAGTTTTCCTTATTCTCTCTTTAAAATAATGAAGTTTTCAATGAACTCTCAAGTCATGATAACTACAAGTAGTACGCAAGAGAAAATAAGTTATTAGAGATAGAAAGAGAATTCATTATTCTTTTGGTTGTTTGCTACTATTACAACTAATATTTTTAATGAAGAAAATAACATAACTTTCAACCCCACTTTCCCACAACCATTCATGTAGTAACAGCAAAGAAAAGGAAAGAAAGAAACTCATTAAGGAAGATGACAAATGGATCACTTCCAAGTTAATTCTATGACAAACATGAAGAAAAAAGTTCTGATTTTTCAAGGAAGAAACAACAAAAAACCCCTCAAAAAGTGACCATGTTTGTCATAGTTTTACCACAAACGTAGGCCTACTAGAAAAAGAATAGTCTTTTAGCCTTATCTTGGCCTATAACTCTCTCTTATTATCTTTCACCTGCTGATGTGACCCACTATGGATTAACAACCAGTCAAATTGCACTGTAAAAACTTCCAACTATGACTAAAACCCAATTCATTAACCATCGGATAATTGAAGAAAAAAAAATCGATCAAATTGGCTCAGATATCTAAAATTCAAGATTTTGCCCATTGAAGAAAGTTTTAATCTTTACACTAAAATCCCAAAACACCATTTTTCCCCTTTGTACCTTAAGATGAACAATGCCGACGGATTTCCCATGTTTCCGGCGACTGGGGTTACTGTCGGGGAGTTTCCCGATTAGCCTGATGTCATCTCCGGCTAGATGGTCTGGCCGGCGATTCTTCGAATAAGAAAGTATCCCGTTCCGGAGAGTAAACCACCGGGATCTCCACCCTTTATGATAATTAGTCCACTTGTACAAGATTCCGGCGACTCCACCAACATCGGATCCTCCAGCATTGATGTCAGATCCAGAGTAAACAACAGCAGAGCCAGTCCGTAACAACGTCGGCTCCGGAGACTGGTCTCCGATCTCCGGTGTCTCTAATGTTATACAACAGAGTGGATGCATTTCCCTTACACGCATTTTGATCCACTCCCCAATTTTTCCAATTGAACTAAAGATCAATCCACATTTGAAAATTCAAACAAAATTCACAACACCCAGATTGTATTTTACATGTATCTATACAGAGGATGTGTTGTATAAACACAAAAAAAATGGATGTGGGGTTTTGAAGAAAGACCTGAAAATAGCTTTAAAAATGAAACCAAAAGAATATTCTTGAAGTTAGAGAAAAAAAAAAGCTTTGGTAAGTAATAAAAATTGAGTCTTTATGGTAATATAAAATAAATAGAGTTTTGGGGAAAGTAGGAAACTTTATAATATGCTGAAAACAAGGAGATTAAGGAAATGGCAAAATGGTCATTTTCCCATTAACACCATTGATGCAGAAAAGAGAGAAAATAAAAAAGAGGTGGTTTTTGACTAGTGGCGGTGGCGTTAGACGGCGGAGGGGTGAACGGAGAAGGGGGAAGATCAATGTGAAAGATGGAGAAATGAAGAAGTTTAATAAGGGGTTTTTAAATGCCACTTTGTAATCATCTGTCTTGTCTAAAATATTTTCCAGCTGCTGGATTTTTCCTATTTTTTCATACCATTTATTATATTTTTTCTTTTTTGCCATTTCTTCACAAATTTATAATGACACTATTAAAGGGAATTTTTACCTAACCAATAATATACAAAATTGCTTTAATAATTGTACTGTGCTTCTACTCTGTTTGGACGGTTATTACATATTATTTCATAGTATATTATATTGTGTTGTGTTATTATGTACAATATTGTTTTTAATAAATATAACTTTTAGATAAAATGTATTGTTCTCTATTGTTATTTGAATGATAAACTTATGAGAAAAGTAGAACACATGATAGGGCTACTATGAAAAAGTATGATAAAGATGAAAGAGTAAATAAAGACAAAATGAGAAAACACACGATCACGTCAAATTTCTGACGTTATCCAACAAATTTTTTTTAATGATACAATACAATAAAATTTAGAATAATAATCAAAATAAATAATTTTAACAAACATCCAAACAAGTTGTTAAGATTATGAATCATAATAGTTATGGAATACCAATTAATTGAATGAAAGTTGAAAAAAAAGAAAGAAAGAGAAGTGTGCAAATTTGTGACTATCACGTATTCATTATATTATAATATATAATATAATAAAGAATATATTATAATTTGTAAAATTGAGCATCATTTTTTTTTCCTGTTTTTGGAAAAAAGATAAATGGAGTGGTTTGAATTTTAAATTTTAAATAGAAATAAAAATCTCCTTCAAGAATAGACTTTCCAAAATATAGAACAAATTTGAGTACACATCTACCTAATTTTGCTGACTCAACAATCATAAATTAACAAATTAATGGGATTGGTGGTAGTTAGAGTAATGTAAATATTATTAGTAATAAGATTAGTTATGTGAAAATTTATGTATTATTTTATATAAAAAAATATTATATGAATTTCTAAATTATAAATTAAATATTATACTTATTTTATATGTATATAATTTACCTATAATAACTTACTTCCAAATGATTTACTCAAACTATTAGTCTAGGATGAATTTTAATTATTTTTTTAAAAAACAAACTTTTTTTATTAATTGGTGTTTTTAGATTATTTCTATTGTAAAACAAGAAATCACTATCAGTTAATTTATTATAGTAACAATTCAACAAAAGCATACTAATAATAACACGCTTTATTTGTACTAGCTGATATGATTTCCATAATATTTTAGCAATTAAGCATGACTATTTACTATTTAGGAACCTGAAAATAATGACCCTTAAACTTGTTATAATATTGGTTCAAAGAAAGCATACTATTAACAAGAAAAGGCTTAACTTATCAGATTAATATTAAAATCATGCTTAAATAAATATAATGACTTAATTAGGACAAAACAGCCAACGAACAACTTTCTATAATATGGTTTTAATTACACCCGTTACAATTTGTATACATCCAAAATTCGTTTTGTCAAGACACCCATTATGAATCGTGATGAAAGAATTAATTATTAATTCCAATAATAATAGATAGTACACGTTTCACAACATAAAAAAAAAATTAAAAACAAATAAAAATAAAATAAAATAAAATATATATAGCTAAAATGCATTTGAAAATGTACAAAGTCCGTTTTAAAGCACTTAAAAAAATTGTTGAGTTTAAAATCTAAAAAAGCATGGCAAAATACAAAATGCATTTTTTTTAGTAGATAGAAAGAGAAAGATAGTAGTCTTTTTTGTCTGACGGAAATTTATTTAAATTAATTGACTTATTATTTAAAAAGGTCAATCATTATTTATTAAAATGTACCTTTACTGTTTTAATTTGTAAAGTGTTAATTAAGCAAGATGTTTAAGAAGAAATAAAGTAAAATGATTTAGATAAACACTATTACGATTACGTTGTTAAATTATTATTTTTTCAATGTGTGAAAAATTCAAAAGATAAATAGTAGGGAATGGTTGAAATCCAATGGAAAATTTAAATATAAATATTATATTTAATAAGTTTTATTTTCTATCCGATATTTGATATTTGTATGAAAATCAGACTATAATCGAAGTATGATGTTGCATGGCCTATTTTGAGGTCAGTGCTTCAAACTTATTTTTTTTTATATCAGCACTCAAACTCGAGATCCATCGTTAATTAACTATTAGTATTAGTACTTTTTTTTTCTTCTTTTTCCACTTGGTTAGATTAACACGCAAGCTGAATTTTACACTTTGAATGGTTATCGCTTCAAAGGCTAGGAAGGACTATAAGAGTAAATTTTCTTCGAACCTTGCTCATTTCTTTTTGGGTTTTCTTGGTGTTATTCGTTGAGGTCTGACTAATTTGAATTTGTGTCGAGAAATTTTATTTTGCGGAATGAAATATTTCCATATCAAAGTGACTTTATATTATGATTCAAATTCGAGATTTTGAATTAATAATGAAAAAATACTTATCAGTCTATTAATTCTATTTTTTCCTAATGTCAGTTTAAAATACTTACAAATCGTTTCTGTCTTTTCCTAATTGTCGCTTTAATATGGAAAAAATGACATATACTTCATTTTCTTGTCCTTAATTGAAGACGAAAACCTTACAAATTCACTATCAAATTATTCATTACTTCCTCTGTTTGTACTTACAAAACACTTTTCACTCATCAAGAGGTAATTATATTTGACTAATTTTTAAAGAATTAAATTAATTTAATATTTTAAAATTAAAATACTTGAAAATAATTCAAAAAAAAATACCATGCAATTCTTCTCATGTTTGAGAAAAATACATTTCAAAAAATTATTCAATATTACATAGTTTTAATTTGGAGGGAAATGAAAAATCTCATATAAATTAGGATAAAAAGAATATTAATTTTGATTAAAAAGATCCTTTCAATTTAACCACATGATAATATCAATTCTACTGATTCTCGACTAATTTAAATTTCACATCATATAAAAACTTTGTAATAGGGTCAGTACTTACTAATTATCATAAGATTCTTGATGCAAAAGTTTTAATTAAGAATTGATAAATCTCTTACGTATATATTATATCGGTTGCTGAAAGATATCATATTTGATAACATTTTCAATCTATTATAATCTATATCTGTATTGCTTTCTGAAATTCAAAGATTATTGTATAGGTGTATTAATATAACTATCAAAATGGACCAAAATATTACGTGAGATTGAAGTCATTACTTTAGGATACCTTAAGTGTTTTTTTTCTATTTTTTTAAAAAATAAGATGGGGGCGGTGAAGGAAAATTGGGGAGGGTTTACAAGTCGAATCCTTATCACTTATCAGTATGGTAAAAATTTAAATAATTAAATAATTGAACTATTATATTTAAAGTGAGACGGTAAAAATTAAACAGAAGGATCCAAAAAAATCTTTTTCCTCTTATTTTAATAGTAAATGTTATTTTTTTTTCTTTCATTCCTTCCACTCTGTTGTGTCCCCTATGAAACTATTATCGTGCAAAATGGGCAAAACATTAATTTAGTGAAAAAAATAATTTGCATTCGTCTCACAGTCACAATTAGCAAGATGATTACTAATTCTAGAAACTAGTAATAATATAATAATTTATTATACTAAGAAAAATGAAACATCAAAATTTTGATATCATTGGATACCATACAAAAAAGATTGAATTTCGACATAGTATTTATCGTACAATAACTCGTTCATGTGAAGAATCATAATACATAATTCGATTCGATAGCCTGCTTAAAAAGAAAATCATTTTGTTTACTTTTTTCATAATTCGTCAGTCTAAATTATTTGAAAAAAAATTATTAAGTGTGGCAAAAGATCTCGCAATATATAGTTAAAGAAATTGTTATGATCTTAACTTATTTTTTGAACAATACTTAACTTATGAAGAAATATACGTTGCTGATCAAATGTATAATTACTTTGTATATACGTTGCTGATCAAATGCTAAGAAAGTAACAATGAATGGTATTTTTGAGCTAAGAGGATTCATTGTTATGATAGTGATTAATTTGGAAAGACGATAACTAAAAATTAATGATTAAATTTGAATTATTCATAAAATTTAAACTCAAACATAGAAACTCTACATAGCTTAAGATAAATCCGACTCCTTTATGTTTTAATCAATCAGAGCAATTTAACTATTTTAATAACGACGAGGATAGATTTTATCATTATTATTAATGAAGGATAAAACTGAATTATTTTGGGAAGTACAAATATAAACTTAAATATTTTCCTTTTAAAAAATAATAATATAAAACCAGATATAGAAATAATAAAATGAAAAGCATAACTTGAAAGCAGGGCATCATAGGGAGCATAAGAATCCGACACGTGCACATGTGGCCCGAAAATCTAGTACCCATGCTCCTTCACTTTTCCTTTTCTATAATTGTTTATATAGTTACTCTATTACAGTATTTAATTTTTAGTTTGAGTGTCCGATACTCACGTTGAGACTCGATTATATCAAATTTACATTAAAAATAAAATATTTCATATCAAAAACGAATTTTAACTCTAATTTTGTTTTTTTTTAAATAAAAATTTAGAGATAAGGAATTACAATATGAAGAATCGAACCCTCACCAATAACGTGAAGTCCAGATAGTCAACTAGCTGAGCTACTAAGACTTTCCTCTCTCCAATTTTCTTTGTTCCTTTGTTTTCACATCTTTTTCTATCTCCGAACTTGATACAAAACTATTTTTTTATATTTCTCATCCGATGATTGATATTTGTATTAAAATTTAATTAATTCAAATTATATTTTATTAATTTATTTCTTTTTCATTTCCAATATTACCTTGTATATTCTTAAATCAAATTTAACATAATTATTTATTTTAAGTTTTTTTGTTTGTTTGTTTGATAGCCGTCCAAATTAGGGGTGTTCGTGGTTCGGTTTGGATCGATTATTGGTTAAAATCAAAACCAAACCAATCTAGTCGGTTTTTTAAATTTCTAAAACCAACCAAACGAAAAAAATAAACGTCGATTTGGTTCAGTTTTTCTGATTTTTTCAGTTTGAAAGTAATAATTTTTGGAGGACATACGTATCTTGATAGACACAAACACTTAATACATGAACAATCCACTGAAAAGTTATTGTTAGTTCAATTAAGCAATTAAACAATACTAAAGTTATCATTACACGAATAAAGTGATTCAATTAAGAGAATGTGTAACTATCTTATTAAATGTATTGTAGGTAAAGACTAAACTAATGAATTTTGATGGACTTGGACTTATGATTGTAATAGATGGGCTAAAATTTACATGTTGGGCTTGAGAAACTGGTAAAGTTAAAGACTTAAGTTACTTAAAATTTAACAAAATATTTATATTTTATTTATGAATAATATATAAATAATTATAAAATTAATATATCTAATCTATCGGTTCGATTTGGTTATTTTTGCAGTTATTTTTTAGTAAAATCAAAACCAAACCAAATAGTATCGATTTTTCAAAACGTAAAACCAAAGAAAACCAAATCAAACTAAATATCAGTTTTTTTAATCGATTTGATTCGAATTGCGATTTAGTTTGATTTTTTAACCATAACCATGAGCAACCCTAGTCCAAATCAACTTAGGTACGTCCCTGTTTTCCACTTTAATTTACATTATAGTGTTTTTTTCAGTTTAAGATTAAATCGTTTTTTTTATATTATATGAATTGTAGAAGCAGACAATACTAATGCAGTTCCTAAAAAAACTGAATGACACTATAGAGTTAGATTTAAGTTTTAAAATAAATTTTGTATCAAAGTTATCGAAGTATCAAATACGGAGTATAATATTATTAATGAAATGTTATCGAGTATTTTAAAAAATATATATTTTAAATAAAAAGATAATAGTATATTATACCATGCACCTTGGTGTAGTTTATATTTTTTTCAATTTTCGAATTTCACCACCTTGGATATTCGTGCCATATGATGAGGTAAATAGCGGTAACTTCAAGTTTACACAAGTGCTTTTGAAGATCCCTATTTTCTGTCTCCTCACAGATTTTTTATTAAAATCAATCAAGTCTTAAAAAGAAAAAAAGAAAAAAAAAAAAAAGATCCCTTCCATGGACCCAACTCTCCTAGTCTTTTTTATTACTATTATTTATATTTTTGGCAAATTTATAGTATCATTTTTGTCTATTGATTTCTTATTAATAATAACATAAAGATTCTTTAACGTGAATAAGTACAAGTAGGAGGCGTTACAAATATAGTGATTAAAGCTTTACGTGCGATTCAAAAAGTTTATTGATAGTTGGAGGAAAATCTATTTTCATGAATTCAATTTTTTTATCCCGATTATATATAGTTCAACTTCTATTTTGTTAATTTTACTTTTAACGTTAGTTTGCAAGTGCTTATAATTAATGTCAAAAGTAAAAGTATCCTCAATTACCTCATTATCAATCTTTGCAAATTCGACATAATTCCGTAATTAAGATTTAAGACCCTCCTATACTTCTTAATTAAAAAGAATTTAGAATTTCGAAAAGGAGGGAAAAAGAAGATTATTGTATACAATTTTAAGGGTAGTTAAATCATGATTTGAAGTTGAAATTTTATATAGACCTACAATTTGAATCTCAAAAGTTTTTATTCTTTTCATAAACATGAAAACACTATCATTTTTGAAAAATATCACACCTTTTCCAAGTATTATAATCTTATCAAATGAGCAAACTATAGTTCATAAATGAAGTAAGGTATTGCATTAATAATAAATCACATATCTCCATATTTTTCTATAAAAAAAAAATATTACATGCAATTAGATACTTAAATACAAATAATTTCTTCACGTCGAGAATAAGTATTTTTTGTTGTTGTTGTAAAACTTAATTTTATGAGTCTTTTTTTTTTTTGCAAACTATAAATATATGCATAAATTTTTAAATATTAAAAAAATCAAATCAAATCAAATCAAATCAAATTTTGAATTAAAATCCCACCTTTTAATTAAATTTAAAATTTGACTATAATTTTAAATATTGTTCAAATATTATAGCAAACACAAATCTTAAATTAGAATTTGAAATTACATGTCGAAACGCCAATACGAAAATTGGGACCATTTGAAGCAAAGACAAAATTGCAACGTAGCAGCACCTGCTCGGAAATTAAGGCATAGACCATAGTTTATGAGTATGAGCTTTCGGAACTGCACCTTTGGCAGACACATGATTTTTTGTTGACCACAAGACCAATATTACTGAGGGATATTTTTAGTACGAGAAAAAATATTTTTAAGAAACTTATTTTTTTAATTAAAATAAGTAAAAAATTATATTTATATAGTTTCCTTCATACTTAACACATTCTAAACTTTTAATTTCATATAAAATATAATAATGCATGGATATGTCATTTTAATTTGATATCAATATTGGTTAATATCGTCAATCAAACATCACATTAATTATTTAACGATTATTTTTATATGATCAATAGATACAATATTTTTTGTATAGAGATTTTATGATGAAATTATTCATAAGTATTCTTATACGGTCAACCAAACGAACCGATAGTACAACATATAAGATAGGACATGTGATTTTGAATAGGTTTGCAGAGGTGGGGAAATGTTGAATTAATTACAAGTCCCCCACCCTACCATGACTCGTGACCAAACAAGGTTATATTTATCTTTTCTTTATTTTCTTTCTTTTCTTTGATAATTTGATGAGTATATATATATATATATATATATATATATATATGCTATAAGCAGAGAATATATAACACGTTAGACGTTATACTATATATGGCCGACTATTTAAAATTTGTAGCATTTTCTTTTCTCTAATCTAATAATCCATGATATAAGTATTTTGAAAATTAAATTTAAAAAATCTAATTAATTAAGGAAGGATAAGGTATTATTTACCTATAATAGATTTGATACGTTTTTAAGGAAGATTATATATTAAGTACAAAAGAGAAGATCTTTCGTTAAAATTAACTTAAAAGCACCAATTTTACTGAGTTATTTCTGCTTCATTCCACACGTCATAATGAGAAAGAGGAAAACTTTAGGTTTATCTAAAAAGTTTATATTGTACTTGTTCATAAAATATAAAGTAACGTGATATTTGGGAAATGGATTTTTGTGTCAAAAAGAAACTGTTTACAAGTTGTTTTCTTACTTTCATACCTCTCTGTTTTAAATTATCAATGTGCAGTTACTGCTTGTACTACTTAGTTACTTCTTGATATCATTAGAGTGTGTGTATATACACTCCGATGATATCAAGGACGAGAAAGAGTGGTTCAGTGAGTAAAACAAGGGAGCAGTCAGGTAAATAGTTTGAGTTGTGGGTCTAATCAGAATAAATATATTGGGTTGAATCTAATTTGAGTAAATACTTTACCTAGTGAGTCGTATAGGATAGTTTTCCCCTTATTTTTAGTTACTTAATGAAGTCCATTTAACAACAATAACCTTCTAATGCAATAAAGGCAAAAATATAACATTCGTACTATGTATACAAAATCATTAAAGGAAAAAAAAAGAAGTTAGGGTAACTTATCTAGGCTTCACAATTGCTCCCTTTTTCTTTTTTCAGTTACTGCCTTTCGTTCTACTCACGTAGAGTAATTTAAATTTCTTGAAAAATAATGGCATACACACAACTTTTTATAAGCGATAATAATATTTACACAATTAACTAGAACAAGTAAACAAACCATTATCATATCATATTATTAAACATAATTCAAATGTGTATATATATATACACACATACACACAGAGGTAGCTGATTAGATTCGGTACAAATTTTATTTATTGGCGAATAATTAACTAACGAGACATTTGAAAAATAAAAATCACTTTTTAGGAAGATTCATAGTCTGTTTGATCAAGCGTTTGGAAGGTCAAACATTTATTTATTTTTCTTTCAAAAATTGTTTATTTTTAAAAAAAATTTGAGGTATTTGATTAAGTTTTAAGAAGAAAATAAGTTTTTTTTGGAGAATATTTGAAGCTAAAAAATATAAGTAGTTTTTTCCAAAAGTATTTTTTTTAAAAAAATACACTAAGAAACACTTATAAAAGGTTTGGTCAAACATTAATTGTTGTTCAAAAATATTTTTTTAAAATTTATTGACCAAATACAATTTATTTCTCATCAAAAGTACTTTTTTGAAAAATATTTTTCTAAATAGGTTGATTTTAGAAATTTGACAAAATTAATTAAAACAACAATGTGCCCAACAAGTAAGCTATATCAATTGTTGATGGTCACATTTCAACCTTTCATATTATTTATCATATAACTTTATTTGTACATTATGTATTAATATATACACAATGAAATTTTTCGACGAAGCCTAATTTCATCACACCATTTCCTTAAAGGTGACTGCTTCACCCCTGTTACAAAGAATAAAAATTATTTAATAATATCTCAACGAATTCATGTGAACACTTTTCACGATCAATACCGTTATATCTCTAAATAGTTTACATGTTGATGTTGAGGTTGTTGATCCCCGTTTAGGATATATAGATTCATTAAGTCCCAAGACTAGTAATGCCAAAAAATTTCAATCTCAATATTTATATATGTACAAATAAGATTTTAAAAAGTGAAGATATATACGTGGTCATGTAAGTTGCCATAGAGGGCAAATCAAATAATAAAAACAAAGAGATATATTATATAGTCCATCTTAATAAACAATAGTACTAATTGTTATCGCTTTGTGAGACCAAAATTGCTGTGTTATCTCCAACCCCATGTGTCTAACTATTAATGAAAAAATGTGTTAATCCCCTAGCAATAAGGGGTCCATAAAATTAACTTAGTCAACATCTCAAATGTCTCTTCCAACGAATAATTATCTTCACAAAAAATAGATTGTATAACAACAAACAAAATCTCACTTCATAACCACATGCATTATAAATATAATAAAAAACACGAAATTAACGATAGATAAATTTTCATATTGATTTCATTACAGACTAGCGATAAATTATAAGAATAGTTAATTAGCTAGAACTTTTTTAGCGACGAATGAGCTAGCTAGAGATTATAGATAAATTTCATAGATAATTCTATATTTTTAAGCATGGATATATATATAATAATAAAACCAAAAAAACTTTTTATCATTATTTTTTTCTTTATCCAAACCCTACTCCATTTCAATTTCAATCTACATGTACTGAATGAGATGGGCATAAAATAATGTTTATTATCTTGTCAATTTGACACCATTTATTTTTTCGTACTTAATATTATATGTCAAAGATTATTTTGTGAAATGACATAACGAAGAGTAAAAAGAACTTTTTAGAGACACACAATTATTTCCCTCAAAAAAATTACTTTTGATATTCATGGAAACTATAGTACACGTTCCCGTTTTCAATAATTTCTGCAATTATTTTGAGGGTTTCCACATAGCCATGTGTTAAAAGGAGGTATGGAGTCTTTTCAGATAATTAAATGAGGAGTTTAATTATATACATCGTTCATATAAAATTATATCTTTTATACTATCAAAATATATCGTAAATAATAGCTATGAGTAAGTTTTCTTGAATTGTGAAATTTATAAGGTAAATGTGATTTGATCGTGCAATTATTTTTATATTGATCGTGCATTTACTTATAAATAAAAGAAAAAAATAAATAGGGATGAATTAATGTTTTTACTTTTCATGTTTTTTAAAATTATATTTGAAATCCTTAATTGCTTACTAATAATTTTAGCATTAAAAAATGTTGATAATATGGTTAGTATGGTTAGGATTGGGAAAACAAAAATCTGCCAAAGAAACGTGAAGGGGGGCAGGCCACTGTTTCAGAATTGATAAATCAATTATTTATTTGTTTAAATAATAACATCTTGCATTTATAGCCTCCCAAAAAAATAAAATAATAATAAGACAATATATATACTATGTCATGTTTAATTAATTAATTAATTAAGCATGGTTACGTTTTCAAAATTGAGCCTTCTTTTATTTATTTTTGGGTTTATTTGGCTCAATTAAAAGTTTGATATACTAAGTATTCCGCGTTTATAATTGAGAGAATGCCATGTCCGATATGGAGATAATGTTCTTAGATGATTTTATATAAATTAAAAATCACGGGCATGATATTCTTGAAAACTAAAAAAAATGAAAAATTAAAAATAAAAAAAATCTTGAAAACTATAGATATTATCCAAAAAAAGAAGAAGCTATAGATATGCCAACTTAATTATGCTATTTGTTTGATTATTATGGTCAATCCGAATATTTCTACAGTGACATTTTTTTATTTAGATTTGCTTTTTCTTGTTTTTTTTTTCAATGATAAGATATTTAAATTACTTTAATCAGAGTTTAAAATTTTCCGTATATTATATACTTACAATATTTTAAAACGAATAGATAAAATGATTGTTTTAAAAAGAACAAATATAACTGCATATTAAATAAGATCAAAATTGGTGAACAAAATATCTTTAAAATCACTCAGAAGAAAAATTAGTCTAAAATATTGATGATGGGAGAATAAATTCATCGTTTTGATATTGGTAAAATACCATCAAAGCAAAAAAAAAAAAAAAAAAAAAAA
>JAJOOR010033436.1:0-13107 GCA_036250505.1 Solanum acaule | reverse complement strand
ACTATCTAAGGTGTTTCTTAAGAAAATAACACAAAATATGATATGAGTAATGACACTAAAATATCCAACAAAAAAATAATAATAATGAAATCGCGTAAGACAAATATTGCAAATTAACAAGTCATAATGAAAATGATCATAATTTAAAAGTACTAAATCATGCTAAAATAAGTTTAATAAGTATTAGTTACATGATTAAATATTAAAGGAAATTAAAAGTAGATTATGTATTTGAATTGTCTAAACCAATGTAAAACCAAAGAACAAATATTCAATATTATTGTCATTCGTAGTGTTGAATTGATTTTCTTTTTGCATTAGTATTAATTTGATTTTGATTTAAGCTTTATTATAATTACCAACATTTGTGGACTATAATCTTTATTGAACCATTCAGAATCTAAGTTTCAAACTTGAAATAATATATTAAAAGATAAAAACTATGAAAAAGTATAAGAAATATTTAAAAATTATATCAAAGTAAATATTTTTATGTATAAAATAAAATTTTAAAATTATATATATAATTTCGGGTTGGTTTGGTCTCGGGTTGGTTTTTTTTAGTTAAAACCAAACCAACCCAAATATAACCGGGTTATTTTTTCAATACCAAACCAAGTCAAACCAACCACTAGTCGGGTTTTTTTTCTCGGTTTGCGGTTTGATTTGGTTTTCGGTTCGATTTTGTACACCCCTAGCTTCATGTATATGAGTGTATGACAATTCTTCGTGGGATTGAAAATGTCATTGTCTTTTCTATTTAGGCCAAAATAATGAATTTTGAAGCTTTATACGTAGTAAATTCAATAATCGAAAGTATTTTTTTCACGTTTTGAATGAATTGTTTCTTTTATTTTTGTATATGGTTAATAACCGAATAACCGAATCAAATCGAACCGAAACCGATAACAACCAAACCGATAAATATATATTATACTTGGTTTGATTTGATTTTGATAATTTTAAAACCGATTAAGTTGGTTTGGTTTTAATTTTGATCAATAACTGATCTAAACCGAATCGTGAACACCCCTAGTTACGATAGTTAATAATTCAATATATATTTAGAAAGTGTTCTATTTAATTATAAGAAAAATTTCAATAAAAAAAACTAGATATCCTTTGACTGTCCAAATAATAACTAAGACACACAAATCGAAAATCAATGATATATATTCTTTCATGCATATAATATAGATCTCAATAAAATTATAAGTACAACTTCAATTCATTTTTTTCCCTTCTCAATATTCCATTTCATGGATTATTTTTCTTTAAAAATAAAAAATGGTCCACCGACGCAAAGACACACAATAATTGACAAAGTAAAGGAGCTAAGGGATCATGACAACATCTAGTGGATTCAATTCTTAGACAACATGAGCTGGTCCACAACTCATCTATCAGTTACGTATAATTAAAAAAATGACATATTTTAAATGATTAATTTATTTATATAATGATATTTGAGAATGTACACAATTTTTCTTTTAAATTTAAATTAAAAATATTTAATATAACCCATTTTATTATATATTCAGATGTTCAATCGAAATATATAGCCATTCGAATATCTAATATAGCACATACACATGCATGTTGGTGCAGCTGAAACAACAAAGACTGACATATTTTCTGACTAGTCCTACTTTGTGTCCTATCCACTTGATAAGTAGCTGTAGTGCTCAAAATTTTAAGCTGTCTTGCATTTACAACACTTTGGTTGTATTTGAGAAGTATCTTGCTCTATCAAACTTTAGATCTACCTTGGTAAACCTAATTTCTGAATCTACCCTTTATCAATCAGGTTGTAATAAAGTGGTAAGTATTCTTTTATTTTTAATCAAGAAGTCTTGGGTTTAAACTCCCTTTGGTACGGAGTCATCTTTGTTAAGGATCGTTTTACCCCCAATGTGAAACTTTTCGGCGCGAATCCAAATTTAGTCGGGCTCTAATATGAATATCGAACACTGGGTGGGAAACAAAAAAAAAATCTACCCTTTGATTTTTACCACATTAAAGTTAGATGACTTTTAAGTTAGATGACTTCTATGTGACAAAAAATAGAAGAGTAATTTTTATATGATAAATTTAAAGTTGAATGACTATATATGAAATTAACTTGAATTTCTTTGTCCATTGCAAAAAAGTCACCGCATCTATCTCGAATTAGAAATTTGAGTCTCAATCTTAATTAATATTCTCTCTGTCCCTTTTTATTTGTGAAATTTATTAAGAAAATAATTATTCGTATAGTGGTTTAATATTCTATTTTTATTTATTGGTAGAGTCTTAAACATATTTACTCACTACGTTTTTTAAAAACATTAACTCAATGTTAATAAATTAAAGGTATAGTAGGAAGAAAAAAATTATTATTCCTTAATTTGTCAAAAATGACAAGTAAAAAGAAAAATCAAATTAAAAAATAATTGACAAATAAATAAGGACGAAGAGAGTATGACTTATCGTCTTTCCAAATCATCTCAAGATTTCAAGTCAAATGCCCTTACTTATAGGGCACATCTTTGGCCAAAGAAAAAAAAGTGATACTCCCTCCGTTCCTTTTTATATGTCACTCTTACTATAAATATTTAGTCCTAATACTTGTCATTTCATAAAATCAATGCATAAATTATAATATTCTTTCTATTTTATTCTTGTGAGTTATTAGCTTTGAAAATATATATTTGACCAACATAGAAAAACTAAGTGAATAATTCATGTTCATTGATCAAAGTAATTAATCAAAATAAATTAATTCATATTCATTAATTGAAAAGTTGACTTAAAAAAAAATACCGGTAGAATAGTAAATTACTAAATTTACTTAATTTCTTAGTGCACATAAAATTAAAAATGATAACATATAAATAAAAACGAAGAGAGTACTGTTTAACCCATGGCTTGACATTTTTGGCTATACAAACTTTGATTAACCCATGGCTTGACATTTTTGGCTATACAAACTTTGATTGGTAACAATTTGAGGTAGACCTAATTACATTCACAAAAATATCCTAGAAACTTAGTTCTAGATATTTTTGGACTATGTCAACTAGTAAAAGTTTGTCATAGTCCAGGCTAAAAGGTAAGTGAAATTAAATAAGACCAATAAAACAAAAGGCAAAACAAGGAAAAAGTGAGTAGATAAATGTATACTTTACTCATGACCCAATTTCTAGATAAAAAGGAGAAACATAAAATATCTTTTTGTTGATTATCTATCCATCGTTGGCCAACGAACATGAATTAATTGATATTTGAACAAAAAAAAGTTGAAATTAATTTATTTTTTAAAAATTAAAGTTGTGTTTTACAATAAAATTATAGTAAAAAAAATTCTGAGGTGAAATTTTAAATTTTATGTTAAAATAATTTCTAAATAATAATTTCAAATTTTTGAAATAAAATCTGTGGACAATGAGAAAATAAAAGTTAACTAAATAAAGAACTTCTAGATATTTTCACTCATTAGATGGTTATAATTCAGCAATTTCACGAGATATATATTCTACATGGAAATTAATACTATTAACAAACTTAAATTATATATACTCCTATGAATTAAGGAAAAATTACAAGAATATTATTTAAGATCTTAATTAACAATATATGTATATACTCTTTTTTATTTACAAAACTAAGTTTTAAAACAAATATGACATAATATTTAATTTCGATTTTTTTTTTAAAATATTTTATTATTCGATTTATTTCCTTTTTTGGGGGGTTATGTGTTAAATTTATGGGATTGATAATTATTGTCTACTTTTTTATTTTCCAATCATAATTTTACTTTTTATATTGTTTTTTTCCCATATCTTGAATTTCCGTTTTTATTTGTATATTTTAGTATACGATTAATTTCCTATATTTGAGGATAATGTGCTAAATTTATGGTATTGATAATTATTGTTTACTTTTTGGCTTTCCAATCACAATTATACTGTTTTATATTGTTTTTTTTACCCATATATTGAATTTTGATTTTTTTTTGTTTATTTTAGTATCGATTTATTTCCTATTTTGGGGGGTTATGTGCTAAATTTATGGAATTGATAATTATTGTTTACTTTTTGACTTTCCAACCATAATTATACTCTTTATTAATTGTAGTCTTCTCTCACCTCTTTAAAATTATTTTTATACAAATATCTTTTTCTTGTATTGTGACAAAAAAAATAATCTGAAATTCTTAAATTTATCTACCTTATTTTTTTTGAAAAAATATTTATTGACTTAAATAACCATTTAAATCTAGAAAGTTTCATAAAGTAATTTAAAACTTGCATATTATATAGATTTCCATACAACTTTGGTGTTAAGTCGTATATAATATGTTAATATTATATTACACCTCAATATATACCATATAATATATCAAAATTGTATAAAAGAAATATATGAACCATATAATTTATCAATATTGTATCATCTAAAACACCAAGTTATACCAATATTAATCATCTAAAATATCAAAATTATATTAGCATTGTATCATCTAAAATACCAAAATTATATCAATATTGTATTATGTGAAATACAAATATTATAGCAACATCTCCACTATTTAACAAATTGAACTTGTTGATGTTTTTTATCATTATTTTTTTCTCAAATTTCCAATTTATAACAAAACGAAAAATATCATTTTGATAATATTATCTTTTAAAATTAACACTAGTACAAACCTGAGAACTTGAAATTATACTAGAACTATGTGACACCATTTATGAATAACATCAAAAATTTCTAATATCAAAATTGTACCATATAATAATACTAACATTGTACCATATAATATACCAACAATTTTAATTATACCCCATATAATATACCAATTTAATTGATATTCGTGTCATTTTATTTTTTCAAATGATATTTTATACCACAAGGGAAACCAACATAAATAATAGAACTAATTACGTCATATGATTAGATATGATTCTGAAAAAAAAAAAGTCTAATAAACAACGAATAAAATTCAAATCCACTAATATCATTCAATTAGATTCTTAACTCAACAATGTTAATCCTCATATAAATATTCGGTACAAGTTCTCTTGTTGTGATCCTCAATAGGCTATAACACATTTTCTACAATTTACTTTAGATCTCTCAATTTTTTTTTTTCAATTGGTATTTGCGGCACATATCACTCCTTCGATCTTGAAATCCATATACCTTCCTGCTATACATTTCAAAAATGAAATTAAAGAACCTAATAAACAATAGTTATAACAATCAAATTTGAAATACACAATCATATTTTTTTTATATCACCAAAAAAGTTATATATGAAATGGTGTATAATGTGGTTAAAAACTTTTTTGTTTATGCACACTATCAGTTACACTTATAAATGTACCAAATCACTTACCACAAATCTATTCATCAAATCACTTACAAAATCTCTTACCATAAATGGTAACTATCACTAACCAAATCACTTATCAAATCACATACCAAAGCATAATTTAAACTATCAACTACACCAAAGTAGGCAACTCAATAATTCTTTAAACATGCTATATATGCCAAATCAGGAAAATTAATACACCAATAATGTACCAAATATTTTACCAAAAATATTTGATAGTCAATTTTGAAGTTGGTGTTTACACATGATCTAAATATTAATAATTACACCAAATCGCTTACTATAAGAATTTGAGAATTAATGGTAAAATTCGTTTTCACACCAATCATACAAACAAATACACCAACACATATATCAGAATATTAATTTGAAGTTGGTCATTGTATAAGGTCTTAAAAAATACCAATAACAAAATATCACACACCAAGACAAATTATTGATGTATGTTGTTAATTGAGGCATGCAACATACCAATTAAATCATATCACATATAATAAACAAATTTCAAATTAGATGTTTATATACGGACAACAACTTACATTGGTGCAGTAATCAATCAAACATAATGTTATACCAAAAAATATTCAATGAAACGGTTGTTAAATAACAACCAAAGCTTCTTTTCTATACCATCAAAAAATATCAGCTAAACCTAATAATATATCAAAAACCTAATATTATACAAAAAATGACTACTAATATTTAATGTTTATTCAACAACAAAATCCATCCAATCGATGCACCAGATTATTAACGAAACATATAAATATTATATTACACCACAATAACGTACTTTAAAAACCAATGATTAATTATCAAAAAAATTAAACACAGATGGTGATGAAAAATAAAATATATTAACCACGTAAAAAAACACCAAATCAATCCTTTTTTATTCAAATACTTGATGAGTCTCATCGCCCGTTGTGTTGTATTAGAATTGAAAAATTATTGGTATCCATTTTGAATAGTTGATCAAAGTTGACAGTGAGTTTTATTTTTGTTAGAAATCTCCCTTCATGGGAGAGAATATATAACAAAACTAAGTAAATCAGGGAAGGTAAAATAATTGGAGAAAATTAAGGGATATGGGATAAGCATGGCTGACTATTTTGTACGTTTTATTTTTTTTAAATAATATAAATTCTAGTTTTGTAAAAAAACTATTGTTATATAATTGAAAAAAAAAAGTATTGTTATATAGTAGTAATTAAGGTACTTAAGTTGTATACTTAAGTTTTTTTGAATTAATTAGTTGTCGTATCTATATATTTAGTTCAACATCACACGATTTAAACTAAATATGCATTTTGGGCTTGTCTTAGAATATTTGGTCGCTATATTTAGTATATTTTCATTCGAATTTGGCAACAATTGTTTTTTAAGAAAATAATCTAAATTTACAATGAAAAAGAGGTATGCCATGAAAATTGTTAAATCTTCATTTTTTTATTATACAAATAAGGACCTAAAAACACCATTAAAGATCGTTGGAGTTTGATTTAAAATTTTTTGAAACTTAACGTTATCTATGTAGTTAGAGATGAATTGGAAAATAATTGCACTGAATTTCATATTGAAACTCAAGGTTATCTATGTATCCTTACTCAGTTTCGTGTATATCTTTATTTATATTAGTGTATGTCACATTATATTATTTATCTTATGTATATCATGTATATCTGTGTACTCATGGAACTCATGCATAATGTATATATTGATATACATACGCTGCAATTGCCTTAGTAAAAATTTATATATAATGTACACACATACAATTTGATATATACATATCACAAAACATTTTCTAGATTTTTTTATTACTTGAAAGAAGTTCAATCTTTCTCAAATTTTGTAGGTAACGTCATCCAAATATTTTCACCTAATTTAAACCACACCTCTCCACAACTATTTAATTTTGAAAAATAAGTAGAGATAGATATCCAAATTTTTCAATCATTATTTTGAATGATTCATTGTAACGATCCGATCTGTCATTATTTAAATGCACCTCGTGTTGAGTCAAACAATTTTTTCTTGAAATTCAGTGCCCAACTAAATTTTTGGGGCAAGAATTATTAAATTTGAATTGATTTGGCCTTACGTCAGCTAGCCATAGCGGTATGTTTTCGCTATGACGACATCTCTATAGAGCATGTAGGGCCGTTATAGCGGGGCTGGCGGAATCAAACTCTAGATAAAATGATGTCTTTTATTTTTCTTCCCACTTTTCTTGGACAAAATAGGTGAAGGTTACTCTGAAAATTCTCTCAGGCCACTTTAATCTCAAGGGCAATGGAGGAGAGTGATTTTCGCGCAAGAAAGGGTAAGACTCAATAGTTCCTGGCCAACATTCGTCAGGATTCGCCCCAAGAAGCCATAAGCTTGTGTTTAAAGTTCTTCAACAACTACTAATTGGCACCCAAGTAGGTTAGGTTTTCTTAACATAGTAGTTAGATCTGTATTTATCCATGTAATATCTTGTAGATTGCTAGAAACTTTCATGCATATGCCTTCGAGTATGGAATCTGAATGGTTGAACTTATGGTTAGTTGTGGTTAGGCTGATGATAGAGCTGATTAGTTATGGTTGACTTTATGATGTTTGCTAGGTGTTATTCCGAGGGAGATTATTGTGGCTAATCGGGTTGTGAGCAGAAAAACATTTGGAAAGGAATCCTTCAGATATGTGATGATTGTTGTTTTCCCGTATATGTCGTATGTCCCGATCCAAAAATGGACGTGATGTCACTTGTCTATTCCCACCAAGAAAATTTAGCCTCAACCCAACGAAAATGAAAGAAATGTGGAAAATAATAAAGCAAGAACAAGATAAAGAGGAAAACTTATTCATTCTATTAAACCCCCAAAATCTGGTTGTCACGTGTACAAGCCACTAAATACATAAAGTGCGAAATTGAAATAATTACAAGTCTCATCCTTTGTTTCTAAAATATAACAAAAGTATAAAGAAAAGGAAAAGAGGGCCCGCTGGGATGACATGCAGCTACCTCTCAGTAATCCTTTGACAAGCCTCGAAAAGTAGGAGAACAAGATAATCACACAATATCAGGCTCGGAACCTACACAAGTGTAGAATCAAAGGGTGAGTACCAACAACACGGTACCCAACATGCAACTTAATAATAAGGCATTTAGCTAGAAATTGAGTACCCCTTACACTCCAACTGAACCTCTTTTAACTATAACCTACACATAAATCAGCCCAAGGTAGCAATTCTACCATACACAGCTCCCAAGGACCAATATCCACTATTCAATAGTCACAATCAACAATCAACAAATCAAGTAAGTCAATCTCAAAGTCAAGTAGATATAATACACATAACAAGTGTGTGTATCATAAGTAACAAGTAAGTCACTCATAAGCATAGAAATGCATCAAATCACAAGAATCAATATCTCGCTGAAACCATTTCTCATCAGCACAATACCAATCGCTGGTAAAGACCTCGACATCACAACAATCGCCGGCAAAGACCTCGGCATCATAACACTCATCGACAAATACCTCGACATTATAAACACTTGCCAGCAAAGACATCAGCATCATAAATACTTACCGACAAAGAACTCAACATCAAAACTATCACATATCTCATCACGGTATTCAATAATCAATGAAAACAAAAAAATATCACACCTCATAAAAGAGGCAACAATTTATACAAGTCAAGTCCACTTTCATACTATCAAGCATATCATCAATCAATCACAAAGGTTACAACAAATCAATTCATAAACACCATGATCATCACATAGTCTTTTCATTTCAACCCTTTTTTATTAGTAAAGAGTTTTCAAGTGGACAATCAACCCTTCACCTCATTTCCATAACTCCCAACACACAAGAAACGAAGGGAATACATGAATCCGACTAGAATACAAGGTTTAGGAGATCATTTGCTTTAAATCAATCAATAGTCACTCCAAGAGTTTAGTCTTCCCTTTACGAATCACTACCATAGCCACACAATCTATATACAAGCAAGTATTCACAATAAATTTCTGGAAACAATAATACCCATATCAATTCTTTGAAAAATAGGTGAATCAACATAAAACCCAATTCCGAAAATAAGATTTGAATCCAAAATTTAACACTTCAAAATGTTACTCAAGGACTTAGGAACTCATTGGTGAAAATCATTTCAAAAAGGGGCTCAAAATTAGTTCACAGACTCACTTTTACTTCAAAACTAAAGTTCATGAAGAACCCCTAATTTATCAACCCAAAATCTTGATTTAAACTCATAAATTCAATAATAATAATGGGCCATTAAAGATTTAGAGTTAAGAAACTTTACCCAACTATTTTATCTTGAAAAACACAATTGAAATTGCCTCCACCAAATTCTCAAAGCTCCAAAAATGAAAAATGGGGAAGAAACCCCGAAGTTTGGGTTTGAACACTGCCAGGGGTCTTCTGCAAACTCGGTTGGATAGCTTATAAATGAGCTCTGCGAATGTGCCCAGTGATCCATAAATGTATCGATCTACTAAAAATGACCTCCCCCGGACACAATTACCTCTTCGCGATCGCGGAGGGTTGGTTTCAACACACAAAAAAAAAATTCAGCCAACTCAAAAATTATCGAAGGGACCCGCAAAAGATTGAAAACTACTTTTAAGCAACTTAGTCTTTCAAAAGCATGAACTTATCAAATTCTCAATATTTAACTTAATATTCAAAACCAACTTTTCAAAATTCAAACATAAAAGATTCATAGTCGATATCGAGAGGGGCAAAATTGTAAATTCATAAAACTTTTCAGAAATGACCGACCGGGTCATTATATTATCCACCACTAAAAACCATATTTGTCCTCGAACATAAAGAAAAAAAGTACTTGGGGTTAAAAAAAATGAGGACATCTGGCACGCATATGTGACTCTATCTCCCAAGTTGCCTCACCGACCAAATGATACTTTCACTGTACCTTTAGTGAAGCAATTTCTTTGGTCCTAAGCTTTCGGACCTGCCTATCCAAAATGACTATATGATCCTCTTCAAAAGATAAGTCTGGACCCAACTCAACTGATTCAAGATAAAGTACATGAGACTCATCCGGCATGTACTTTCGGAACATGGAGACATTAAACACGGGATGCTCTATTGACAAGCTAGGTGACAAGGCTAACTTGTATGCCATATCTCCCACACGAATCAAGATCTTAAAGGGTCCAATCAATCTAGGGCTAAGCTTGCCCTTCTTTCTGAACCTCATCACGCCCTTCATGGGTGACACTCGAAGCCAAACATGATCACCCTCCATGAATATTAGGGCTCAAACTCTCCAATCCGCATAAATCTTCTATCGACTCTAGGTTGTCAACAGTCTACTCTGGATCATATAAACATGCTCCATAGAATATCTAAGCAATTTTGTATCTAATGAATCCATTTAAGCTGAATCATACCATTTAATCGAAAATCTATATTGTCTACCATACAACGCCTCAAAAGGGGACATCTAAATACTTGAATGATAACTGTTGTTATAGGCAAACTTTGCTAAGGGCAAATGTTGATCCCATCTAGCACCAAAATGATCACACAAGCTTGAAGCATATTCTCCAACACCTGAATAGTCTGCTTGGACTAACCATCTGTATGAGGAAGGAAGGTTGTACTCACTAGACGATTACTTAAACCATGTTGCAAAGCCTTCCAGAAATGGAGGTGAACAACGAACTTCGATCTGATACAATAGAAATTGGAACTTTATGTAGTCGCACAATCTGACTGATATATAGCTCGACTAACTTCTCCACCGTATACTTCACCCGAATTGGGATAAAATGGGCGGAATTGGTCAACCTATCAACAACCATCCAAATAGAGTTATAACCACGCATGGTGGTAGGTAGTCCCATAATAAAGTCCATAGTGATCTATTCCCACTTCCAAGTAGGAATAAACATCCTCTGAGATATACCTCCGGGCAGCTGGTGCTCACACTTGACCTGTTGACAAGTCAAACACCTAAAAACAAAATTTGCAATATCCTTCTTCATACCACACCACTAATAGTGGTGGCTCAGAAGCTACGCGCAAATTCTCATTGGATCTGGGTTGTTCTTAACATCGGTGGCTATTTATTTAGGTCTTCGGGTAGCACCACTAGATCTTTTAAGTCATGATACATCTTCGCTGCGCCTAGATGGATAGAATATCGGGAATAATGGGACTCCTTAATAATCAATCTAATCAACTTGCCCACCTTGGGCACACCGATCCTGCCCCAAATCCTCAAGACACCCTCAGAATCAAGGACAACCTCTTTAGTTTCCCCTCTAATCACCTTGTCTCAAATAAGACATAACTTCTCGTCCTCAAACTGGTGCTTACTAATCTTCTTAACTAAGGAATAACGAGCCTCAATGAAAGCAATCAAACCAACCGTTTCCTAAAAAATCTATAACCAGACGAATTTTTTGGCTAACACAATGCACATCTCTAGCCAATGGTCTCTTCTCCACACTAATAGCGGCAAGATTCCCCATGCTAGAAGTCTTCCTACTCAAAGCACCAACCACCACATTTGAAACGACCCCAAAAATGCCCGAAAATGTGCTTCGGAAATACCTATAATTGTAATTTCCATATGTCTCAAAATCTGTGCATGATATCGGAAATTCAACTTCATATTCTTATTCATG
Organism: Solanum acaule; assembly: GCA_036250505.1. Lineage (NCBI taxonomy): Eukaryota > Viridiplantae > Streptophyta > Magnoliopsida > Solanales > Solanaceae > Solanum > Solanum acaule. The sequence continues at coordinate 1,042 of JAJOOR010033436.1, read as the reverse complement.
GGGTCAAATTGAGTGGGGAATGGGTCTAACCCAAATTTTAGAGCAATCGTATCAAAATTCAAAAATCGCAAAAAAATGCGATTTGGAGGGTCAACTTTAAAGGGGCATATCTCTTAGCACACAAGTAACTGGAAGGGCACAACCTATTAAATTAAAGCTCTTTGAGTTAGCTTTTCAACGCACTTGGTTTCACCTTATTCCGAGTTAGGATGAGGGAGTTATGACCATTTTCGTAAAACTTGTCTGTGCAGATTTGCAATTTCTAGTGAGCTATTTTTTTTTTTATGAGGCTAAGTGTGGGGAACGTTTTTTATAAAAAGGGGTTATGCCCCATACTTAGTCATTTTTTTTAACTTCAAAACCACTCTCTAAGCCCTCTTCAAAATTCCACCAAGATCCTCAACCAAATTCAAACATCTCAAGCTCTAATTCCGGATTCAAGACTCAATCTCAAGCTTCAATTCTCCATTCCAATCTTCATCAAGGATTCTCCAAAGTTGAGGTATGTGGGTTTGATTGTGGAAACCTTCCTTTCCACAAGTCCAACCATTTATCCTCTATTTTTACTTCAAGTTTATGGGTCCTTATGGTTATTTATGAACTCTTGAAGTATGGAATTACTACTACACACCCTATTATGGTCTATTTTGCATATTATCATGAAATGAAATTATTATGTGATGTTTATGATTTTCATGCTTCCAGGATCAAATTATGAAGGTTGATATATATATGTATGTTGTTGGTGGGCTGATTTATATGGATTTTGGAATTGGTTGGACTTAGTACTCTTGAAATACATGATTTTATTTACATGAATAGTAGCCCACCATATATTTTGATAAAATGCCCATTTATAGAATTCTTAGAAAATGGAAGGTCCAATGTACATCCTATGAGTCGAATGGTTATATAATTACTGAAATGATGATGAAATGGACACATGTATATGATTTTCTCTATATAAGTGTTGTGAGTCGACCAAGCCTAGCTCGGGGGGTTGTAGGCCCGGGTAACCGTATCGAGGGGTTGGTACCTTGGT
>JAJOOR010033435.1:0-10026 GCA_036250505.1 Solanum acaule | reverse complement strand
AAAACATTAAAACAAGTACATGCACTAAAAAATGAAAAAAGTTCAAACCCCATTTGTAACACTTTAAAATCATCATTTTGTACTATTACACAACCTATGCTACATATTCCACTTAACATAGCAAATACTAATAGTGATTTTTTCCTAGTTGATTTTGCAATTAGGAAAAATGTTACTATTGATGCTGGCAATTCTGATAGTGCATTAAGTGTAACACTTAGGTATAGATTAAAAGGTAAATTTCCAACACCTAATGGCATCCCATAATATACCATTCCTATACCAAAACCAACCAACATAACCGATATAAGTCGTCTGAAAGCCCAATTTTTTTCAATCAACATCTTGATAGTTGAGTAAAGATTGATTGTTGATGACTCGTTCGAGTTCTGTGTTAGAAAATAAGATAAGTTACTTGCTACAACATGTAAAAGTTTCATACAATGACGATATATTTAACTTGCTCAAATATATAGTTTAAGCACAAAAAAAGAAAATAGAGAGGGGTTTGAAATCTTACCAATTATTTATCGAAACACACTTCAACTATTAGTTGTTCTCTTTTTCTATACCAGAATGACGATGATATTTCAAGTAGGAAAATGGAACAACTGATAGTTCATGATGTGTGTTTCAACAAACATTTGGTAATAGTTAATTAAGATAGAATATTGGACGTAAAAGGCGACATTCTTTATTAAAAGGACTTAAAAAGGAAAGTAAAACAAACAAACTGAAACAGATATAGGGAGTAATAACTTACATTATCATGTTCTTGATCTTCAAATTCAAAAAAGGAGCCAAAGAAGCTCAATGTCAATCTACTCCTTGTTGTAATACTTTTCAAATTTGACACAAATTCCTCTTTGTTCCCTCTTACATAAAGCCATCTTGGTGATTCACAAACCAAAAAATGTACCAAAATTGAGTACAAAATTGTTGGAAAACATGTCCACAAATACAACACTCTCCATGAAGACTCTTTATTCAAAAAAGCAATAATTGGCAATGATAGAAAACCAATAGTAAAACAAACAAAACCAATTATACCAACTTGTCCACGCCATTGATTTCCTACTAGCTCTGCTGACAAAACAAGTGCACAAGTCCCAATAGTAACCCTTCTAAATCCACTCAAAAATGAGTAAATCCAAATATTTGTTGAAATTGATGTTACGGTTTTGGCAACTGACATGACAAGACATGAAAAAATCAACATGTTTTTTGGTCCAAGTTATGTGTCAGCCAAAGTGGATAATTGATGTGCCGCAAAATCGTGGCACATTTGATGCTTGAAAACTAAGAATTAATACTAGAATCGAGTGCATTTATGTGGATATAATGTGTTTGGATGTGTTGTACATGTGAGACAGATGAAAAGTAAAAAAAAGGAAGAAATGAAGAAAAAGTCAAAAGGAACCAAGTGACGACCACAGACGACTTCACGGGCCATGGTCATCACCACGGTCCGTGGTCGTAGTCGTTAAGTTGAACCAATGAAGAGGTTAAAAGAAGTTGCTAAGTTATGGGGACCAAGTTAGAATCACGGGCACCTTTACGGGCAGTAAAGATCGAGATGAACCGTGGTTGCTTCCGTGGTGCACTTGCTAGTGGATGGCCTTGAAGACCCAAATTTTGGGAAGGTTAAGTAAAGACCACGGACGCCTTCACGGGCCGTGGTCCCTTTGACGGTCCGTGGTCTCGTCCGTGGTGCACTTCCCAGTGGATGGCCTTGAAGACCCAAATTTTGGGAAATTTAAGTAAAGACCACGGACGCCTTTACGGGCTGTGGTCCTTGTGATGATCCATGGTCTCGTCCGTGATGCAAGTTCCAGTTATCGAGTTTGAAGAGCAACTTTTGGGGAGTGTCAAAGGGAAGACCACAGAGGGTTTCACGGTCCGTGAAGCCCTCTACGAGCCGTAAAAGTAGGCGTGAAGGGTCTGAAATTTCAGTCCTATTTCAATTAGGACTCTGTTTTAAAACAATTATTTTGAATTTATTAGGTCATTTTTATGTCATTATTATCTATCTTACGTTGGACGACGAACTACTCTCTATTATTTTTAGAATTTGATTTTCGATTTTGGATATTAATCCGAGTTTGAAGTTTGGATTCGGATTATCAAATTATCAAAGTGATTATTGATTTGCTGATTCTCCTCGTAAGTACTTTTTAACATGTTTTTCGTTATTTATTGCTGATTGTTTACGTGAAAGCATGAGGGGCTAAATACCACAATTGGAGTTGTTGGATCCATAACGTAGTTTTAACCGTAATTTTGTAAAACGGGTGAAATGCATTAAGTGGTTACAATTTGTAGTTTTAGCTTTCGTGATTCTTGCAATCTGATGAGTGCACGCATTAGATTGAACCTGTATCTGGTATTTGTTCGAGAGAAAACTACAAGTTAGGAAAAATCTGAACTAATCTAACGAATTGGAGTTAAAGTTTGAGTTCGAGAGAAAAGAACTTTAACATCAACTCATTGTAAGCGAGGGTCAATGTTAGTAACACTCTAGGTCTGAGAGGGCGTGAGTGGAAGTTGTCTGCTTAGACTCAGAAGTGTCAGATGAAAATTAATTCGCAATAATTATGTAAACATTGAATCGCCTGAAACTCAAATACAGAAGAACACTAGAACTAATGTTATGGTGAACACAATCCTGGTTTCTCTTAATCAACTGAATCAATTTTATACCGTAATAATCTGTTAGTCGTTAATCTGGACTTTGACTGCAAGTTTTAGTACTTATAACATCTCAACCAAACCCAATTTACTTTTCGTAATTGTCTGTTTAGGAAATAATAACAACATTCGAATAAATGCGACAGTGAAACCTTATCTGTAAAGAAATTCTCTGTGGGATCGACCTCGACTCTAGTTGAGTTCTATAAATTGACATCGACCATTTACACTTCTTATTTGATGTGTAAGTTTGGACGTATCAAATTTTGGCGCCGCTGCCGGGGAATTTCAATTTATAAGTATTTTACTAGCTTTTATTCGATTTGTAGTTATATTTCCTAATTTTACGTTTTGTTATGTGTTTGTGTCTCTTTCAGGTGAGTTCTACTGTGTATGTCAAGTACCCGGAGTAAATGAGCTCCATTGATCCCTTACAACTCAGAACTCAAAAAGACTCTTCGAAACATGGTGAATGCACAAGAACTTGAGGCGCAAAGACAAATGTGGGACTAGAAGCTGAAGCCGCTGCAAGAGGTGTTCAACAGAACGGCGGGAACAACCAACCTAGGGTGGTAGATGAAAATAGAGGAGTGGATGGATTGATCCCTCCCCATCGCCAACCAATAGCTCCAAGGGGTAGAGCTCAACATCTAGCGCACATGATGTATGACGAGGATGATGCAGATTTAGATGGAGCTGGAGCCACTGGAGCAGTAGTGTTACCTGCACTACCTCCAGGTGTTAAGTCCACAATCACCAGCACTATGATTCAATTGTTGAACCTGAAAGGTATGTTCAGGGGTGCAACTGGTGATGATACGAACCAACACCTAACGAATTTTGTGGCAATCTATAAGTCACAAGAGATTCCTGGAGTCAACTAAACAGCAATGAGATTGAGGCTGTTTCCACTGTCTCTTACTGGAGAGGCAACTAACTAGTTTAATGAGATACCAGATGACTCCATCAGAACTTGGACTGAGCTGAAGGAGGCTTTCCTGGAACGATTCTTTCCAGAATCAAAAGAGTTGCAGATGAAGGATGAAATAAGTACACACAAGCATATACCAGGAGAAGCAATGCATGACACTTGGTGAAGATTCAACTAAAAGCTGAAGAAATGCCCCAATCGTAATCTAACTGAGAGACATCTAAAATAAGCTTTTTATAGATCTCTAAACTATGTCACTAAACTTATTGTTGATGCAGCTTGTGGAGGATCATTTATGAGGAAGCCATTCTCGGAGAGCATGCAACTGTTGGATGAGGTATCAAAGAATAACAGGGAATGGTACATTAGAGATGCAGAGGTAGGAGAGCTTGGGTACACATTTGAGCTTTCAGCTGAATAGAGGAAGAGAGAAGAAGAAAAGGATCAAGACATGACACATATGAGGACACAAATAGATCTGCTCACAAAGCACATTGTAGCCAAGTCTGAAAAGGTGAATGTTATGGGACAGCAAAATAGGTATGAGGATCAGGATATTGTGATGAGGAAGGTAACTACTTGGGGAACCAAGGAGGTTTTCGGAATTATAACTCTGGAAATCAGGGTTATAATTCTGGAAATCCAGGTCAGAACTATGCTAGGGATGGTCAATATGATAGGCCAGTATATAGAGAGCAGGGAAACTGGAGAAACAGATATGGGTACACGAATGATCGCAGTGGTGTTTATATGCCCCCAGATAATAGAGACCGGGCAAGTGGTAGCTCCAGCGGGTCTAAGCTGGAAGACATGATGGCTAAAGTACTCCAGAAAGTTGAATAAACTGATGCAAGGGTAAAAGAGATGAGAGGTGATTTCTCAAGCATGAGTCAATTGGTGGACTCTCACACCACCTCCATCAAGCAGATTGAACAGCAGTTGGGGCAACTCTCAGCCTCATTAAACCAAAGGAAGAATGGGTCACTACCAAGTGACACCATCTAAAATCCTAAGAAGGACGAGCAACGCATGGCCATCGCCACCAGGAGTGGTAAAGTTCTTACTGACCCTATTCTTGTAAGTACTAAACATGAATAGGTATTAGAGCAAGCTGGCAGAGAATATGATGAAGCTGAACATGTAGATGACTTGGAGGATCCTCAGCCTAAAGCACAACCTACGAGAGGAAAAGCGAAAGAGGTCTAGGAAAACATGCCTTTACAGCAGATTCCTAGACCACCTCCTCATTTCCCTCAAAGGCTCAAAAAGAAAGCTGAAGATGGGAAGTTTACAAAATTCGTCACCATGTTAAAGCAGCTTTCAGTAAACATACCACTGGTGGAAGCCCTGGAACAAATGTTAGGATATGCCAAGTTCATGAAGGACTTGGTTACAAAGAAAAGAGATGTAAGTCTTGATTTTACTAATGATGTTCATCGTTGCAGCGCCATTGCTACCAGATCTCTGGTTTAGAAGACGGAAGATCCAGGTGCATTCACTATCCCATGCACCATTGGGTCAATCAAGTTTACAAAAGCTTTGTGTGATCTAGGAGCCAGTATCAACTTGATGCCATTAGCCATTTACAAGAAACTGGGATTGGGAGTTCCAAAACCCACAACAATGAGGTTGATGATGGTTGATAGGTCAGTTAAGCGACATGTGGGAGTCCTATGTGATATACTTGTAAAGGTGGACACTTTCATCTTTCTGGCTGATTTTGTGATCTTGGATTGCGAAGTGGACTTTGAGGTTCCCATCATTTTGGGAAGACCATTTTTGGCCACTGAAAGGGCCTTGGTAAATATTGAGAGAGGAGAGCTGAAGTTCAGACTCAACAAAGATGAGGTAAAGTTCAATATATGCAAATCAATGAAGCAGCCACATGATATGAATGTAGTATATGCAATAGAGGTGGTTAATGAAGAAGGAATGAGAGTACCCATCGAAGAAAGGATAGTTGTTAAAACCTTAGCTGCAGTGCTGATGAACTTTGATGCTAATTTCCGGTCGGACTATGTAGAGACCGTGAATGCCTTGCAGGGTATTAGAGCACACTCATATGCTCCAAAAAAATTAGACCTTGACTTGAAAAATAGGCCAAGCCCTCCAGCAAAACCATCCATTGAGGAGCCACCGGTGCTGGAACTGAAACAGTTACCTAGTCACCTAAGATATGTATTTTTAGGAACTAACAACACTTTACCTGTGATTTTGGCACAGATTTAAATGATGAACAGGTTCAGGAGGTGATCAAGGTGTTGAGAAGGAACAAAAGGGCATAGGGTGGACCACTGTTGATATCATCGGAATACCTCCAACATATGCACGCATAAGATCCAGCTAGATGAATATTGCGGCCCAAGCATTGAACACCAGCGAAGGTTAAACCCACCTATGCAGGAGGTAGTCAAGAGAGAGATCATTAAGTGGTTAGATGTTGGGTGGTCTATCCCATTTTTGATAGTCACTGGGTCATTCCAGTGCAATGTGTGCCCAAAAAGGGCGGTATGACTATGGTGGCAAATGCCAAGAATGAGTTAGTTCCGCAGAGACTAGTCACTGGATAGCGAGTGTGTATGGACTACAAGAAGCTAAACAAGTGGACTTTGAGGGATCACTTCCCAATGCCTTTCATGGACTAGATACGGAAGAACACTAGAACTAACGTTATGGTGAACACAATCCTGGTTTCTCTTAATCAACTAAATCAATTTTATACCGTAATAGTCTGTTAGTCGTTACTCTGGACTTTGACTGCAAGGCCTAGTACTTATAACATCTCAACTAAACCTAATTTACTTTTCGTAATTGTCTATTTAGGAAATAATAACAAAATTCGAATAAACGTGACAGTGAAACCTTATCTGTAAAGAAATTTTATGTGGGATCGACCTCAACTCTAGTTGAGTTTTGTAAATTGGCATTGACCGTTTACATTTATTATTTGAAGTGTAAGTTTGGACGTATCAATAATACTAAACCTCCAATAAGACAACCTATGAAAAACGAAAACGTTGGTAATCCACTGAGAACTGAACTCATACCTTGCTTCTGTAACGACCATTCATTAACGGCATGTGTGTTGGTAAAGCCACTAATAAATGTTTGTTGTGCATCGAAAACCCACGATAGAGATACGAGGACGGATTGTAACAATTGTGCCCATCCAAATTCACCAATGCACCTTTCTATCATCTCATCGAGTGTTTTCGATGTATTTTTTCGATTTAATAACAATGGTTCATATGATTGGTCACTCATTTTTATTTTTATTTTGAATTTGTGTATACAAATTAAAAGTGTGTGTGGATTTTGAGAACTTGGTTTATATATTAAGAAAAAAAACACTAGTTGCATTTTAGTTTTTATTTTATTGAGGTCCCACAAATTAGGCAAGACAATACCAGTACAATTACAATTTGCTGGTATTCAACCTTTAGATAATTTCATAAATTATTAATTTGTATTGTTGAAGGATCATATCATATTGATATCATGTGTGAATGACAAGGATCTGATTGGACTTAATCCTTCAAACAGAAAAGGATAAAAAAAAATATTTTTAAATAATGTAAAATTGAATATAAATATTTTAAATTAATAATTTGATCCAAAAATCATGTTCTTATTGTTACTTTTGGATTAAAATGCCTTTTTCTTAAATAAACATATTTTTTATTCTTTTAAAACATATCGTTTTCCTAATAAAAATATTGTAATAAATCACTAATTCTAATTTAGATAATGATAAATTCGTAATAAAATAGAAAATTAATGTTTTTATTTTTTAATATTTTCCTGATTGAATAAGGATAAGCATTTGCTTATATTTATAATCTTGTAGTTTTAAACTAAAGATTATATGTAGAATGTGCCAAAATATTCTTTAATTTATTGGTCTTAAACATGAAAAATAGAATTAAAAAATTACCAAACAAAAGAGACATCATACTTTTTGAAATGAACTAAAAAAATAAATTAATTAAAACGAATGAAAGATTACATTGTATTAATATATTGTTCTAAAAGAACACGTATTTGCTGTATCCATGGGAACAAGTTACATATTATATCTTTGTAATTAATCCATTCCTAGTTAAATGACAAAATTACATGAAATTAGATGATTGTGAAAAGATTAATAAAAAAATTATTTGAATAGAAACAATCTAATTAAGAAAAAAAAAAAGGGCCTTTAAACATTTTCATGTGTTGAAAAGACTTAAAAGACGAAATAGACCAATTAACAAAAATTGTGACGGGGTCTTTTTTTTACAAGCGTTTATTTTTAATATAGAATTTTTCAATACGATTTCAAATTTAATTCGACTCTAATATGAATATTAAACACTGAATAAAAAACATTTTTTAAAAAGAAATAAAACATTAAAGATTGTGGTGGCCTTCTATAGTATGCGTTTTACTCTCAACAAGTAAAACGTAGGATTTTTTAACATAAATTTAAATTTTATTAAACCCTAATATAAAAATCGATCATCAAATAAGAAGGATTTAAAATAAATAAGGGAAAGGAATAATTAGAAATGTTTGGTACGAGTCATGTGAATGTATAGTAAATATTAGTTTGTATTTGTTGTGCTATATATTTGAAAAATATTCTAAACTTATATTTAAATTCCATTGATTTTAAATCCTAAATATTTATTGCTGGAGGAATTTTATATGATTATATCTCATGGTGCCAAATGATTTAAAGAATCATTGGCTATTGATTGACGCACAATTGGCGTCGTACGTAACATTTTGGAGATGAATTCAGAATTTAAAATTTGATGATTTTTTTAATAATATATTCAAAATTAATATGTTTTATATTTTATTTTTATTTTAGTTTGTTTAATAAAATAATCTTTTATTTCTAATTTGACAGCTATTTAACCTAATATTTCATATGATGTTTAAGATTATAATGAAATTAAATGACATTTTAATACATTATACATATTAATAGTTATAAACCATAATATTTAAAAGTATTTTTTTTTTATTAAAGTCCATGCTCAATTAAAATTGTGTGTTTGGCCAGATTTTCTCAATCTACTTAGTTATAAAGAGTTGCAGTTTATATTTAGGTAATTAATCTGAAAAATATATTTATTAATAAAAAACATTATTTTGTATTAGGCTAATATTTCGAAAGTATTTTCGGAAAACTTTTTTACTTGTTTTACCTTCTGTAAAAATAATTAAATTAATATTACATACATTATTTTTTCTGTCTACTAAACGATCCAAGAAAAAGATAAAATAGGTAGGATGCTAGAAATTAATTTTTCGTAACATGTTGAATCCGCCCTATTTTTCTCACGAACCATAGTTTTGATGAAAAATAAAACTAACAAATAAATAGATTATAATTAATTAAGCTAGTGGGTACACTAGGATTGAGTTGGCATATTTGGCGTTTTTATTTGGGATAAAAATAAGTCAATTTAGACCGCAAGTGCACACCAATTATATTCCACACGTTTGTATTATATTAGTTAATTACTGTCTTAATTTAAGTGATGTTGTTTGATTTGATATGAATTATTTACGGTTTATAGTGTTTAGGTGATTGTATCTTGTCGTTGTTGTTACAGTTTTTTTGTCTATATATATTTTAGTTATTTTTATCATCTTAATTTAAGTGATGTTATTTGATTTGATACGAATTATTTATGGTTTATTGTGTTTATGTAATCATAAAAATGAAATTATTAGGCTTGTGAATATGTATCTTGTAATTTGATATTCTTTTCAATAACTACAATATATTCGGTAAAATTTCGCATGTGGGGTGTGTTAGGTATGAAAGAAAACATTTTCCGGAAAATGTTTTTCAATTTTCTCATGTTTGATTGGATTAAATGTTTTGGAAAATGTTTTCTGAATCAACTCATTTTCCTCAAATTTAAGAAAAATGACTTCCCTTCAAAAATTAAAGAAAACATTTTCCAAAACTCTCTTCCAACTTTAAATTACAATTTTTTAATTGAAAAAATCAATTTATTTTGTCCCTACCCTCAAATCAGCCCCCCCTCCAAAATAAATAAATAAATAAATTTAAAGATTGTTTTTTTTAAAAAAATTAACGTTACCCCAACCTCACCCTTACCCCCCAACCCCCTACCACCACCACCCCCCCTCCCCCAAAAAAATATTAAAAATTGTTTTTAAAAGGAATTTTCAATTTTTTTATTTTTTTACCCCACCCCACCCCCTCCCCACGGCCAGCCCCTCCACCCCCACCCCCCTCCAAAAAAAATTAAATTTGTTTTTAAAAAAAAATTCTACTTTAATTTTTTATTTTTTCACCCTTCCCCTCGACTCCCCCTCCACCCCCTCCAAAAAAAAATTAAGTTTGTTTTTAAATATGTACTACTTCAAATTTTTATTTTTTC
>JAJOOR010033434.1:0-12817 GCA_036250505.1 Solanum acaule | reverse complement strand
CCCCCCCCCCCCCCCGCCCCCCCAAATTTAAATGATGAAGAGAGGTATAGATCACCAACTACTTCAATTTCGGAATCTCCATCAAATCAAGTGCAGGTAGTTCAGTTAGACAAATTGAAATCTGAGAAATTGGAGGTACTTGTATTTTTTTAGTTAATTACATATTTTGGAGGTACTTGTATTTTTTTAGTTAATTACATCTTTTATTAATTTGGTTTAATGTGGAACTATATAATTATCTTTTTTTTCTTCTATATTTTCTATAATTTAAATGTAGCCTTTTTTTATCAAATTGTATCCAGAATTATTAATACAGTATATTTTCTACAATTTGAATCTATTAACCTTTATAAAGTTGTATCCATTAACATTTGTTTATATGTTTTTTGTTTTTTTATTTTTCTGTTAAGACCATCAACAATCTAGATGGCAGTGATTCCAAAATTGTTGAGCATGAGGTAAGTCAAGTTTTAGATTGTATTTTCTACTCAATACATTTATATCCATTAACCTTTATATGCCTCTTATCTTTATATTTTCTACATTTATATACTTTAAATGTAGCCTTTTTTTATCAAACTATATCCAGCAATCTTAATACATTTTATTTTTACAATTACGTATCCATTAATCGTTATCATTTGAATTGGACAAGGAGTTTACATTGTTGTATCCATTAACATTTGTTCGTGTGTTTTTATTCTTTTATGTTGGTTTTAAAACCATCAACAATCCAAATGGCATTGGTTTCAAAACTGATGATCATGAGGTAAGTCAGGTTTTAGATTGTACTTTTGATTAAATATCAGTACTCCATTTTAATTTTTTTGTATATCCTCATGTGAATTTAATATACAGATTTGTTTTAATTTTCAGTGTTCTTAATACATGTTCAATTTTAGCTTATCAATTTCATTTATAATTTTTTATATTATAAGGTTGTTTGTCTCAACTCCCCCGTTCGAAATCTGATTAAAGTGGATGATGTATTCAGTGATCCAAGACCTATAGTTCCAAGAGTAGGTTATTTAATTTTATAGACAAATTACGTATATTATTATTAGGTTTATTTAATATAAGGAAGTTATATTTTTATCAACTTACCAGGTACCTCAGCCAAACTTTGCATTTGATGTACCCAAAAAAACAGTTCCGAAAGTATTTGAAAAGGCACATGAACACGCCGAGGAACAATGCCGATATCCAGTCCTTATCCAGTCTATGGATCCCATGAACGTGAAAACACATTTACAGTTTGAATTGGATGATCATTTCATGCCAAGTCTCAATTCTACAAAGAGTATCATCGCACCACAGTCAACCATAATTAGATCACACCGCACCGCAATCAATCATAATTGCATATCACATCACAATTACGGTAGATCACACCATTGTCGATGTCCAGACCGATACAAGCGAAGAAAGAATCATGCATGATCAGACCGCTATCAATAATGAACAGACAATGTTACCTACGCATAGGAATAGACGTCCAGGTCCTTATAATATATCTCCGTATCTGACCACTTTTGGATCATTTGCTGGTATAGTATTCCAATTTTTAATTATTTTTTTTTGTTTCCCATCCGGTAACCGGTATCCACATTGGAGTCCGACTAAATTCGGATTCGCGTCGGAAAGTCCCACATTGGGGGGTAAAGCGTTCCTTAACAAAGGTGACTTCGTACCCAAGGGGACTCGAACCCAAGACCTCTTGGTTAAGGATGAATGAGTACTTACCACTCCACCATAACCCTTGTTCGTAATTTTTTTTTTAAAAAAACTTTCTTATTGTAGTCATTTTTATTATTATTAGTATTAGTTTGTAATACTTTAATTTTTTGTAACCCTTTCAGGTAGTTCATCAAGTCAGTCCCATATTTTTTAACTGAAACACCCATTCATATTTGATTTAATTTCTGACAATCATGATATACCTTTGTGGGATGCATATCGTACATGAGTCCGAGAAGGTCTGCTTACAAAGCATGAGAAAAGTAAGTAGTTGAGAAATAAATACAATATATTTTTGCATTATAACTATTTCACTATTTGTATTCATTAAAATGTTTGTTCGTGTTACAACATCAGTATTTGTTAGGTGCAACTTATATCTAAGTTGTCTTGATAAATTTGTATTTCTTAGCTGAAAGTAGTAATTATCTTTAATGAATGTTTTTCATTGAATTGTATAATTTTTTCATTTTTTATTCTTTTTAGGCAGCATGATCAAGACCATTACAAGAAGAATCGAGCTAACATCCCTGTAGCCATGAATTTTGGCGTTGTCCTAATAGATAATAAGAACTGGTTCTACAATCTGTCTTTCAAAGGACACTTATTGAACAATTCGGTAAGAATTATATATCTTTATCTTTCCTAACAATGTTGATTAGTAGTTACATATTTATATCTTTATTTTTTACTTTCTCAGCATATTGATGTGATTTTCTATTATCTCCGTAAGAAAGCTAAGTACGAAGTTGGAAGCAGTTACAAATACACAACTGTAGATTATGTATTTAGATCAAAGATTTCTTCTATTCGGGATAAGTACTTAGATTTAGACAAAAGATTTCATCTATACGGTTAAGATACGCTACATGATGTGAGGCCAAAAATACATATTTTTAATCATTATTTGCCTCACATTTATTATTTATATTTATCCTTTTTGAGCATGAAGTTTATGGATTGTACTAAATTGTGTATTTTATTTGTAGGATTGAATTGGTGTGAAGATGAAGAAATTTAGAACTAAAACGAATTAAATATGAAAGGTTGAAGAAGGAAATCAAGCAAGCAGCTTAATAGATTAAATTGAATAAAATATTATATAATATATCTATGAAGTGCATTGAGGGAAAGAATTTGAATTGGCGTAAAAGACCTGCCACGTGTCACTAGCGACGGAAGCATCAACGAAAATAATTGAAGGCGGCGGACGAAACAGTTTCACGCATACATAAATTCTAATTCATTTTGGTTTTGGATTCCTAAGTTGTTTTGGACTCAATTATTTTATTCAGGATTTTCTATCTCTATAAATAGTCCATAAAAATAATTATTAGGGGGAGGAGGATGAATGTAGAAATTAACTTTTGATTTAGGATTTCTTCTTTTCTTCTCTTTTATTTTATTTTACATCTTTTCTTTGAATGATGGGTTGTAATTGCTCTATGTCTATGTGGAGTTAAACTTCTCGTTCTTGGATTATATTTACTTACAATATGATTGTTTAATGATTTTGATTCGGCATGATTTGTTTATCATATTAGTTGTTCTTTTATTATTGTGATTACTATTTTGATGCTTGATCACCATTGAAATAAATATATTGTCCGAATTGAACTCGGGAGAGGAATAAGAGGATAGAACGTGGAATATAAGGAGCATGATTTTCTCTTAATAATTAGGGTTAATTTGTATCTAGGATAGGGATATACCTAGAAACCATGCTTGGTCACTATACAGGAAGAAATAGTAATGCTCGATACTTAATCCATCCTATCCCCGCTCAACGATGTAGTTAGGGTGTTATTTATCGTAGGTGATTAGAGGTTGGGAGACCATGATCATACATTTAACCCTGTGAATCAATAACTAGATAATCAAATAAGTAGATGAAATTGATGTTAAACATGATTGTTAGTTAAATTATAATCCTAGATCGATTCATTCATTGATTGTGTAAACATCTATCTTTTCTTAGTTAATTGCTTTTTAGTTATTTTATCTTTATTTTTAGTTTAGTTAATATATTCATCTTTTGAAATCTTCCCCATAAATAAATAATTAGAATTAATAAAATTTAGTAAGAATAATTAATTGACAAGTCATTTGGGTTCGATAAACAGATTCTTTTAAGAGCCACTATACTACTTGTGCGACCGCGTACACTTGCGTGTGCAATTGGAAGCAATACTACACTTCTTTGAAACTATGGCCAACAAAAGAATGATGCCGGAGCTATAAGTGACAATGAAGCACATCAACGACATATCAAGATTAACGTAGCTTTTAAGGATAGTGATACAATTCAAATAGATTAGTCATTGTCTATTTTGCTAAGGAACCCCTCTAACGTTATGAAGTTCTGGTTTTATTACTGTTTTTCATAATTTTAATGTTTTGAAGTTTTGTGGTTTATCTTTAGATACCTTTTTGTAATTAAACTGCCAACTCAAAATACAACTTATAAATGACCAAATTACAGTATATTTATGTATATATTATATAGGTCTTAATCATAATTGTATTAGTAAGACATATTTTGTAATTTATTTTGGTTAAAACAATATAATTGTGATATTGAAATACAACCTCATTTTTGAAATACAAACTGATCCAGAAAAATACTCTCTACAATTTTAAAGTGAAATACTCTCTACAGTTTTAATCATAACTGTATAAGTAAGACATATTTTTGTATTTTATTTGGTTAAAGCATATAATTTTGATGAAAACATAATATATAAAATTGTGACGAATACATTATAAGAAGGAAAATACAAAACTTATTGGTATTCATTTTGCGTTTGAAATACAAAATGATATTGAAATACATCCCGATACTAATTATATACATAATTATGTAATATATATATAAAAAAATAACTTGAAAACCATTTTTTTGATTTTTTTATATATAAAACTAACTATTTTAAATCGTTTGAAATTGAAGAAACTCGATTAATTCATATCGTGGATGGTCAAAATTAGGTGTCAACATTTACCATGACGGTTCAATGTTGCTATTGTGGAATTTATGGTGAACTTAAGACATCAAGGAAACCAATTAATCATGGAAGAATGTAATAAGTGTGGATTCTTTCAATGGGCTGATGCAAATGTAACAAGTGTGGATTCTTTCAATGGGCTGATGCAAATGATTCAACATTCCAAGAACAATACAACATCAAGAATCCATCAACGAATTCAGGGCAAGGAAGACATAGAAGACAAGGATCAAGCAGTAGTATTGATATCATTATTATTGTGATTGTTGTGATTTGGTTTCTAATTGTTCTTTTTAAGATGTATTAATTAGTATTAGTTGTTATTTGATAATGAAATGGCATAACAAAGACATTGGCTTCAATAGTCGACTGCATTGGCTTTAGAATAGCCTCTTAATACAAATCTGAATAGCAACTTAACAAAGGCATTAACTTCATTCAACACAGATTCATATACGAAAATAAAGTCTTCCCAATAGCAAGTTAACAATAGTCGAAAATGAAAACAGAACCAAAACAATTGGGATCAAGTCATTAAGCTAAATAAAGTCAATTAAGATCAACTCATTAAGCTAAACAAAGAGAAATATAATGTGTGACATTAGTGCTTGGTGTGGCATGAGTGTTAGTTGTGGCTTGAATGCTTCTGTAACTCTCCTCTCGTAGCTGCCTTTGAGTAACTGCTGCTCTTTCCGTCTACCTTAGTCCCTTGGGTTTGTAACCAAGATTAATATTAGTAGGAGTTAAACTTGACAATGTAGCACTATGTAACATCCTATCAGTATTTCCAGAATGAGAAAACAACAAAAATCATCACTTAAAGATGAACTAATATCAATTAAGGCAATTAAATGATAAAATACATACCCTCTCAATTACACTGCCACCTGATCTAAATAAGAGACCATAACCAGTTGTTTTTGCTTTTATTTTTGTCTTGGTCTCTTATATCCAAGAGTTGCACCACCTTTCTAAGTTGTGCTAGTCTTTCTTTTTTGGCCAGTTGCACTATAAGTTGATTGTTGAGTACCAAATGGAGTTGTGGCAGTCCTCACATCACTTGATGAAGCATTTGTAGGCCTTCCACCAGATGTTGAGGCAGTTGCAACCCTCACACCACTTGATGAAGCATTTGTAGGCCTTCCACTAGATGTTGAGGCAGTTGCAGCCCTGACAACACTTGATGTAGCACTAGTAGGCCTTCTACCAGATGTTGAGACAGTTGCAGCCCTTACACCTGTTGTGGTAGCTGTCACACTTGGACCTGCATTTACACTTGATTGACTTCTTATTCCAACATTTGTAAAATCAGATGCTTTATCACTTTTACCAGTTCCAGCAGTTGAAGTTCTAACATTTTTCTACAAACATATCTTAAAGTCAAAAGTACAACTAAAATTCAACTATTGAAAGTCTCTCACATGTTGTTCTCAACCACATCACACTTGCTATGTTCTTTAAAATATGATTTAAATTGTGCTTCTTTATTATACTTTATCAAATCTTCCACAATGTCTTGTCCTAACTGACTCATGTCATCAAGTTTTACGTAAAAAGGACCTCAAATGATGCCCTGGCAACATGCCAGAATTTTCTTCTCCTTTCTTCACCCCTCCACTCTTTCTTCCACTTTTCCCATATATGCCTAGCACACTATCTAATTTCAACATTTGGTAATAATTTAGCAAGTGCAAGATGAAGACCCTGTCAAACAAAGAACATAAGACATACAACAATGTTAAATATTAATTACTACAGAAAGTTGAAAGAATAAATTTGACAAATAATTTAGTAATACCTACCTTTTACATATCAAGACATCAATGTTAGTCATTCACCTTCATTCTCTGTAAGTTCCAAATCATGTTTGATGCACTTGAGAAATCAAGACCATATGTCCTTGGTTTCTTTATCAACTACTGCCCATGCTATAAGGTACATCTAATTATTTCCATATTTGGAAATGCAAGATAATAGTTCACCTTTACATACACTCTTGAGAAATGCACCATTTAGACCAATAATTCTCTATACCTTTCTTTCCATCCACTTTTTAAGGCACAAAGACAAATATAGATGCCCATAAACACTTTTTCTCTAGAATTATGTTATTGGATGTCCTAATAGATACAGTAGTTCCAGGATTTGTAGTAGTTAATTCCTCATTTATATTTGTCTTGGTGCCTTAAAAAGTAGATGGAAAGAAGGGTGTAGAAGGATTATTGGTTTAGATGGTGCATTTTCTCAAGAGTGTATGTAAAGTTGAACTATTATCTTACATTTCCAAAGATGGAAATAATCAGATGTACCCTATAGCATGGGTAATAGTTGATAAAGAAACCAAGGACACATGGTCTTGGTTTCTCAAGTGCATCAAACATGATTTGAAACTTACAGAGACTGAAGGTGAAGGACTAACAATGATGTCTGATATGCAGAACGTAGGTATTACTAAATTATTTGTCAAATTTGTTCTTTCAACTTTCTTTGGTAATGATATTTAACATTGTTGTATGTCTAATATTCTTTGTTTGACAGGGTCTTCATCTTGCACTTGTTGAATTATTACCAAATGCTGAAATTAGATGGTGTGCTAGGCATATATGGGCAAACTGGAAGAAAGATTGGAGGGGTGATGAAGGGAGAAGAAAATTCTAGCAGGTTGACAGGGCATTGTTTGAGGTCATTTTACAGGTAAAACTTGATGACATGAGTCAGTTAGGACAATGCATTGTGGAAGATTTGTTAAAGTATAACAAAGAAGCATGGTGTAGAGCATATTTTAAAGAACATAGCAAGTGTGATGTGGTTGAGAACAACATGTGTGAAACTTTCAATAGTTGGATTTTGGGTGCTAGATTCAAATCAATCATCACTATGCTAAAGGAGATAAGAGTCAGGTCATGAAAATAATGAATCAAATGAGAAAATTTTCAGAAAAATGGACTACTAATGTATCACCAATAGCTATGGAAGATCTTAAACAAAATGTTGAAATTGCAGATGATTGCGAGGTGAAGTTTAATGGTGATCTTGGCTTTGAGATTCATGATCCACCATATAAACATGTTGTTGACCTAAAATAGAAGGTGCGTGGTTGTAGGTCTTGGCAACTAAAGGGAATTTCTTGTGTCTATGCACTTACATCAATTCATTATAAGGATTGAGTTGTTGAGTCATTTGTTGATCACTCGTATAAGAAGGAACCATACTTGAAAGCATATAATATGTTTATTCAACTTGTGACAAACATAAAAATGTGGCAAAAAAGTAGAAGACCAACCATTGAACCACCTGAAATTACTTTCATACCAGGAAGACCAGGTAAAAAAAGAAGGAGGGATAGTAATGAGTTTGTCAAGAAAAAGTTTGGAAAGACAACAAGGAAAGGAAGAAAAATGAAATGTTCTCTATGTAAGACTTTTGGACATAACAAGAAAGGATGTCCAACTCTGGTAAGTTGTGCTTTAATGTCTTTCTATTACTGAATTTTACTCTTTTTAATTGTACTTTTGACTTTAAGATATGTTTGTAGAAAAATGTTGGAACTTCAACGGAACTGGTAGAAGTGATAAAGCATGTGATTTTACAAATGTTGGAATATGAAGTAAATCAAATGTAAATCCAGGTCCAAGTGTGACACCTACCACAACATGTATAAAGATTGCAACTGCCTCAACATCTGGTGGAAGGCCTATTAGTGCTACATCAAGTGTTGTGAGGGTTGCAACTGCCTCTACATCTGGTGGAAGGCCTACAAATGCTTCATCAAGTGGTGTGAGGGCTGCAACTGCCTCCATATCTTGTAGAAGGCCTACAAATACTTCATCAAGTGGTGTAAGGCCTGCAACAACTTCATTAGTACTCAACAATCAACTTATAGTGCATCTGACCAAAAAAGAAAGACTAGCACAACTTTGAGTGGTGGTACAACTCTTGGATATAAGAGACTAAGACAAATAAAAGAAGCAAAAATAGCTGGTTATGGCCTCTTAGTTGGATCTGGTGGCAGTGTAATTAAGAGGGTATGTATTTTTATCATTTAAACACAGTTAATTGACTTAATTAATATTAGTTCATCTTCAAGTGATGATATTTGTTGTTTTCTTAGTCTAAAAATACTGATAGGGTGTTACATAGTGCTACATTGTCAGGTTCAACTCCTACCAATATTGATCTTGGTTACAAACCCAATGGACTAAGGTGGAAGGGAAGAGTTGCAGTTACTCAAAGACAGCTATGAGAGGAGAGTTATAGAAGCACTCAAGCCACAACAGATATTCATGCCACACCAAGCACTCAAGGCATATTAGATTTCTCTTTGTTTAGCTTAATGACTTGATCCCAACTGACTTTATTTAGTTTAATGAATTGATCCCAATTGTTTTGGTTTTGTCTTCATCTTTTACTATTGTTAAGTTGCTATTGGGAACACTTTGTTTTTGTATATGAATTTTTGTTTGAATGAAGTCAATGTCTTTGTTAAGTTGCTATTCAGATTTGTGTTAAGAGGCTATTCTGAAGCCAATGCAATCAACTATTGAAGTCAATGCCTTTATATTATGCCATTTCATTATCAAATAACAACTAATACTAATCAATACATGTTAAAAAGAACAGCTAGAAATCAAATCACAACAATCACAACAACAGTGATATCGAACTACTGCTTGATCCTTGTCTTCCTTGCCTTCCATGTCTTCCTTGTCTTCCTTGCCCTGAATTCGTTGATGGATTCTTGATGTTGTATTGTTCTTGGAATATTGAATCATTTGCATCAGCCCATCAAAATCCACACCCATTACCAGATGATTATTTTTGGCAACCCCAACACATCCTTTCAGGATTAGTTGGTGTCCTTGACGTCTTAAGTTTAACATAGATTCCACAATAGAAACATTGAACCATCATGATGAAGACCAACAAAATCAAACCAACAAAAATACAATGGAATCGCACAAAAAATGAGTAAATCGAAGAAAAAAAATAAAGGAGAAGAAATTTGGACGAGAAAGAGGCCAGAAAAAAGCTCAAATTTGCCTAACAGTGGTGTTGAGTGCAAATAAGGAAGAAGAGATAGTTTCTAAAGGAAGAAAAAGGATCGTTGTTTTTTTTACAATGTGTCTCACACTCGTATTTTGTGTGTTTCACACGCTTCGTGTAGTCTCTTGCCACATAGAATGTCACATCAAAAAGTGTGTTTAAAATGTTGTGTTTAGATGGATTCAGGGGTCCAGATAACAAATGGGTAAGTAGAATGGTTCACAACATAAACCGATACAAGTCAAGGGTCTACCAGACCCTTTTGCCTTGAAAAAAAAGCAATTTGTGTTTGACTAATTCATTTGAAAAGTGCTTTTAATAAGCAAATTGTGTTTGACTAATCTTATGTAAAAAGTGCTTTTTCTTAGAGTCAAATTACGAAAAAGGGTAAGTATCAAGTACTTTTATTATTAAAATTATTTTATAGAGATAAACTATTTTAAATAGGGAAAATTGTATAAAATAGCAAATTATTAATTAAAATTAAATGTTATAACCACAGTTTCATTTAATTCTAATCTGTAGCAAACACTTTGCCATTCGCCTCTCTCCCCAGATATCTCGCCCGCCACTCTCTCTCTCGCCTCTCTCACTTCATACAAACACAAATGTATAAATTATGTTTGTATTTGTATAAAACGAGAGAAAACTGTATATATAAATATAAATACATATCTTTTCGTTCGCCTCTCTCCCCAGATATCTCGCTTGCCACTCTCTCTCTCTCGCCTCTCTCACTTTATACAAACACAAATGTATAAATTGTGTTTGTGTTTGTATAAAGCGAGAGAAAACTATATATACAAATACATATCTTTTCATCCTATACATTTATAATTATACAAGACAAATCTTCCCCTGCCCAGTTCTCTTTTGTCTTTCTGTATTTCTCGCATTATACAAACCCAGATTATACAAAAAGAATACTTTCTTATTTGTATACAGATTCCAAATATACTTATACAATTGATTCTTTTGTATAAGTATACCGAAATATAGCTATAACATACAAATATGATTTTTATGTTTGCTAAACCTAAAATTTACTCTTTTAATTAAATTTAAATGTACATATTCAAATTTTCGATCAATATTATACATACATACATAAATAAATAAATTAAATATTAATATAATTTTAACATGAAGATTTAAATATAATTAAAAATATTAAACAAAATAAATTTAAAAACCATTCCACAAATTAAACCACTATATACGAAAAGTTCACCACAAGAATAAATAAAGTCCTTCATATTTTTTATCCTACAAAAAAATTATTGTTACCTTTGTTTCTAATTCTGTAAAATAAAACGTCAAATAATATATAAAATATAAAATAAAAATTTATCATATAAAAATAAAAAAATAAATTTTTTGAATGAAACATAATCAAACTTATGAGATATGCTAATTAATTAATAAGAGATATATTGGTAAATATGTATATAGGAAAAGGATATTTTAATCTTCAAAAAAATAATTTTCTACTTCTACTTTTTTTAAGAACCAGAAATTTTTAGCTTCTTACCAACAACAAAAAAACAATTTCTGCTTCTATTTAAAAGCAATTTTATGGATTCGCCAAACAATTAAGTTTTTTTAAAAAATATTTTTTTCTCAAAAGACACTTTTGACCTCCCAACAACAATGTCAAACAAGCTCTAAAGCACTTCTGAGATGCATGATACTTACAAAGCAAAAACTTTACCATCCTAGGTAAAATGGTAAATGACATTTATTTCACAAAAAGCATAAGTGTAAATTTCATATATGACATATATTATAGTACTATTTTCAAGCTATAACAGTAGATTTAGATTTTCAAACTATAGCATTAAAAATTTCAGGTTATAACAAATTCACAAAAAAAAGAAATGTTTTTATTAATTGGAAAAAACTTAAAAAATAAATAAAAAGATAAATGAAAATTTAAAAAAAAAGGGAATTAGAAATAATAAAGTAAAAAACTGAAATTGTGGCCTGTAATTTAATTTGAACTTATTGTAGATAATTAATGATTAGCATGAAATAAGGGATCCAAACAAATTAACAATATTTTTTATCCTTAATTCACTCAAAATCAGTTAAAGTAAAATAAAAAATCAGATCATATCCTTTTTTTTCTTCAACGTTTCTCTCTCTTAATTCTTCAGCCTAAAAAATTAGCAGAATCGAGTAATTGAAGGTTTTTTTCATTGAAAAAAATTGATTTTATTGAGATGGACAATTAGGTATCAATTCTAATTAAACATGGTGGAAGATGGGATCCTTTGAGTTAGTATTTATTATTGTTTAGTGTTTGTTTTTAAATTATATTGAAATGAATTTTTTTTTATTAAACTGTAAATTGTCTCTATGTTTATGATGATATCATTACTTGTTAACTGTTGTGAAATGTATAATATTAGTGATTTTCTATTTTTGTGATTGTTTTGTGTATTTTTTTTCTCTTAAAGTATAAAGTAATTGTATATTTATGAATGAATTTAATAGAATTATTGGAAAGAAATTTGTAAGAAAATGTGTTTCCTAAGATGTAAAAAAAGTTATTTGGATTTTTGACGAATTGTATAACAAGTGTTTTAAGTTGATATTAAATTATAAATTTTAGTGTGTTATATTAGATGTTGTCATTTCTGAAGTAATTATTGAGTTAGAAATGAATTATTTGGTACGATAAGATATAGATATTTGTAATGTATGAATATTTGTTGTATGAAATGTGTATTAAGTGAGTTTGAAAGTTGTTATGAAATAAGTTGTCTTAATGATATATGTATGAAATGTATATTAAGAAAGTATGAAATTTGTATGAAAGCGTGTTCAGTAATCTAAAAAAAGAGTTATTTGAATTTTTGACGAATTGTATGATAAGTGTTTTAAGGTTGTATTAATTTTGAAATTTTATTGTTGACATTTTTGTATAAATTTGTGTGACATTAATGAAGTATTTTCGTAAAAAAAATGTACATATTTGTTGTATGAAAGTTGTATTAAAATAGTATGAAAGTGTTTGGAATGTACTATTT
>JAJOOR010033432.1:0-15289 GCA_036250505.1 Solanum acaule | reverse complement strand
TTGTGCCTTGTACCCGGCCCGTTTCTCCTCTTTCACGGGCTCACTCTCTGCCCGTCTTTTCCTCTCCGGTGAACCTCCCGGCATCTTCACACCCTCCTCTGGCGTCCTAGTATCCCATTTCATCCCTAACAAAACTCCAAACGCTTGCATTACTCTCTGATCCTTCATATAAAAATTCAAATTGTTTGGATTCTTCTGTATATCCTGCATCATTCTTACAAAATCCGGTTGTTGCAAATACGTTCGGGTTCTCGGGTCACTTGTCAACTTAGTCCACATCTCCGGCCCGGAAAACGCATCACCAAACGAACCACTCGGACCTGTACCTCGACCCTGACCCGACTGAGCATCCGAAAGCCCGGATTTCAACACTTCATTATTAGGATCAATTTTCAAACCCTTTCTATACGCTAAAACGGCGTCGTTATAGTTATTCAAACCTAAATAAGCAGCGCCAACCCGAGAATAACCTTTAGACCAATCCGGTTTCAGTTCAACGGTTTTCTCAGCGTCAAGTAAGTCTTCGGAGAACTTGTTCAAGGAAGCGTAAGTTGCTGATCGGTTAGAGTAGAGAACGTGATTGTTAGGAGAGAGATTGATTGCTTCAGTGAAGTGGCGCACGGCGTCGGTGAAGTTACCGGCTGCGAATGCAGCGTTGCCTTTGGACTTAGCTTCGTCGGAGGCGGCGGCCATTGTTGTTTTTCCCCGGCGAGTTGTTGGTTTGTTTGTTGTTCTTCTAGAGAATTCGTTGTAACTGCACGGAAAGAGGATGAATTAGGGGCTTATATAGGGAACGAGGAGGTGGGGGAGGCGGGGTTTGAAGGAGGGAATTCGCGGCACATTTTTAGGAAGCCCTTAACCTAATGAAGAGGTTTAAAAATGCCCTTCATCCAACTATTGAGTTAAAAATGTCTTTTCATTCACCTATTTAGATCAAAAATATCCTCGAGGTTAAACTTAAGTATAAATTTACCCTTCCTTTTAACAGAAGATGACGTGGCATAAATAATTTCTTAAAATTAAATATATAATATTATTTTATTGGTCCACATCTAACTACATCTAAATTTATTTATAATTATACCCATTAACTCAAAACTACTTTTTAATGACCTAACAAATTAAACAGGTTTATTTTCTTGGAGTTTCACCAATATCTATCTTGAATATAACAATGTCACTTACTTCTGCTGCATTGCCCACTGATTTAGTTAGCGTTTTGATTAGTATGTTGCAATCCTCTTTTCTCTTTTCATTTTAAATTAGATTAAAACAAGTAGTTTACACCTTTGGCCAAAACTAAAAATCTATATCTAACGGGGGTTTGATTTTTGATTTGCAAATGCAAAAGATAAAATGTGTTACATCACCATTCGCTTGTATTATCAAAAGCTTCTCAGAAAATGTTAGCCGTGAAAGCACAAAACTGATCGGAATCTGCTCAAAGCTTTCTGAAACAATGCGTCGAGCCCGGAAATGTTGAAGTTTGTTACACCCTCTTGGCATGGTGAGTATTCTACTGTTAACAGGGTCGAGGAACCGTTTGCGTCCTTGATGGCGAAGGTAGCTATTAGCTCTCACGCGTCGTCGCTCTACTCTCTCGCCGTTATCCAGTTCAACCGCGGCTGAAACTGCTGCCAGCGAGCGAGAGAAAAGCGGCGAGTGCCGCCACAAAACTATCGCTGATATGTCTCCTATCAGTGGCGGTGAGAGCAGCGAAATGGGGCAGATGGAGAAGCTTCAAAGGTTGTTTGGCTTTGTGGATTTAGAAATGGGTTTTGAGTTAATGGGTATAATTGTAAATTAATTTGTATGTAGTTAGATGTGGACCACTAAAAATAATATTATATATTTAATTTTAAGAAATTATTTATGCCACGTCATCTTCTGTTAAAAGGAAGGGTAAGTTTACACTTAAATTTAATTTTGAGGGTATTTTTTATCCAAATAGGTGGATGAAGGGCATTTTTAACCCAATAATTGGATGAAGGGCATTTTTGAACCTTTTCCAATAGGTTAAGGGTATTTTGACCCTTTTCCGTTTTAAAAAAAATAAAAA
Organism: Solanum acaule; assembly: GCA_036250505.1. Lineage (NCBI taxonomy): Eukaryota > Viridiplantae > Streptophyta > Magnoliopsida > Solanales > Solanaceae > Solanum > Solanum acaule. The sequence continues at coordinate 13,230 of JAJOOR010033432.1, read as the reverse complement.
AATCTACACAAATAGCCATATATTCAAATATCTATTTTGTTTCAATTTATATGATATGTTTTTTTTTTCCATCTATTATGTCTATTTTTATATGTTTAATGAACTAAAAAAAATTATATGTTGAAATAATAATTTAAACTTATTTTAGGAATTATATGTTGTGTAGTATTTGTTATTTACTTATATATCTAGTTATGATTTGTTTATGATTCTAGTCTTGATATCAGATGACGTATTGGTATTAAGAAGGAAGATATATTCTGACCCCAAAAGAAAGCTATTCTGTTTCACAAAGCTACCAAGCTTTGTTGGGAACTCTGCCTAAATTGCAAGAAACCGATTTAATATGGAGTGAGGGGGCGACTCAACGTATTTGGAGGTTTAAAGCAAAATTTAAATTAAAGGCCTAAAATTTTTTTGCTGAGGTAATTATTATATAAATTGTTAACATTATTCTATAAGTAATAAGTTGACAAAATTACTTATAAACTTCTTTTTTATTTAAAAGCACATAAAATAAGTCAATCTAAACAGACTTGTAATTCGCTTTATCTAACACATGATTTTTACTATTGATTCATATTTTTGATAGAGCTCTAACTTACATAGAGTATAAAAGGGGTCTAGAAAATTACAACACGAGAGTTAGTGAAGAGAGTGTAAGAAGACAAAACAACATTTTTCTTGATTTCTTCTATTTGATTGAGATTAAGGAGAATAAAATAATATATATATATATATGAAAAATACATTTATCTTATATAATTAATTTTTTCTATAAAAAAAATTAACTCATAATTTCTTCTATTTGATTGAGGTTAAGGAGAATAAAATAATATATATATATATATATACAGTACAAGAGTGTATGGCCAAAATATGCGATTACACAAATATAGAAGAAAATACGTGAGAGAGTACACATGTTACAAAGTACAAAGAGAATTCATAGATGTCAAAGGTTGATTTTGCAACTTATGTAATTAAATGTTTGTTTTCTCGAGATCTAGTGGTTATGAGGTATCCTTACTATTAGGTGGTTGAAAACACGTACTATAGGCACCTTAGGGTGTAATATTTGTTTCGTACGATAATATTTCACATTTTATCGCCCAAAAAAAAGAGAGAAATAATAAGATTTAAGACTTTTTAAGTTTACGAATAAAAAGCAGAAAATAGTCCTTGCCTTTCAATATGTGAAGTAGCAAAAATAAAATAAAAAATAGTCGCAACACAAAATTAGCAACGCACAAGTAATGTGTTATACGATATAATTTGGTTCCTATAAAATTTATATCGATAAAGAAATAAGTTCGTTTTAAGAACCAATAAAGTTGCACTTGTTGGATGCAAATCAAACACTCCCTCCATTTTATTTGTGAGGAAATATACATTCATTAAGAAAAACATTCAAGAACATAATTTAAACTATATTTTTCACTATTACCTTTTTGTTTATTCCCAAGTCATTCTTAAAAATAAAAACAGCCGTTACTTAAAATGTAAAACTTCATTAAAGAAAAAAACAAATATGAAAAAAAAAATCAAACATTTATCTTGAACTTTATACAATAAAAAAAGATTCAAAATTTACTTATTATGGAATAGAAGAAGTAATACTCCACAATTTATTTCTGATAAAGTAGAGGAGTTATTTTAAATAAAGACCATCAATTTGAGAGACAAAAATATAGGACGAGGAAAATTCATGAAAAAACTTGAGTAGTTGAAGAGCCCATAATACAAAAGCCCATAATATTGGCCCACCTAGACCCATTAGCATCTTCTTCTTCCTGCAAGATCCATTTGCAGAAAGAAATTAAGAAAAAAAATCGACGCATCGCCAAACAGCACCCACCACTCTCAAAATCTTGAAATAGTGAACGGAATCGAATTGTATGTATTCCTTTTTTTCTTACTCTCTCTGTAATTTTTACGAAACCCCTTTTTTTCCCCATTGATTTTCATTGAATATCGTCTGAGTTATACTTAATTGTTTTGAGCTGTTTTCAGAGCATTTTTAATTATATTTTTTGAGGTGAACTTGATTTTGAACTCTAAAGCTTGGATGAATTGCTTCCTCTTTGTATTTTGTTAGCACCCACGATTACAATTTTATTGATAGATTTTTAATCTAATACTCCCTCTGTCCCAATTTAGTTTGATTGGGTACGGAGATTATGGAATAAAGGAGAGATTTTTAAATTTTGTGGTCTTAAACTTGCCATGTAGAAGGTTGAAATTGGAAAACTTACTAAATATAGAAAGGTATTATTTTCTATTGCATTCTTGTAATTTGTTATCCATTGATGTGTTTTAGAGTTATTTTTGTTGCTATTTTCTGAATTTGCATAATCCTCTTATATGAGTGATTAGGAATATGATTACTGAGCTATTTGTAGGACAAAATATGATTTTTTGATAGGGTTCGAATCCATGGACACCATGATTAACTTGTTTGGAATTAGTCGAAGTGTGCCCAAGCTAGCATCGACACCACAGTTATCAGAAAAAAAAAGATGATTTTTGGAAAATGTACAATAGATCAAATTCATTTCTGTGATGCTCCTTTAGTCTGTGTATTGATGTGAGAATAACATTTAAGAATCAGTGTATTTGGAATGGTGTTGCAAAGATTGTAATTTTTTTAGGAATGTCACCTGCCATTGTATGTGATTTTGTAGGGTTCTGTTAGTTTTATAACCATGGGTAACGGCAGAATGAAACCTGCTCATTTCGAAAAACTTGAAGGATGTTCTTTGTTTACAGTGATCCTTTATGGATGTAGTCTAAGTAATGGGTATACATTAGAGATGTATGTGACCAAAAACTTTCGTCACGCTATTCCACTTGAATATATAACTGCCTGTTCCACGTAAGATGGTTTTTATTAGTAGATTATACATTTTTTTTGTTTTCGATAAAGATTACACCTTTCCATTTTCTTTATATAATCTAACAAAAAAAACAAAAATTAAAGTCCACTACCAGTGAGCTAAGCAAGTTGTACACCATGTTATTTCTAACAAGAAGAGAGTATTTTGACAAAACCGCTTTTTGTTCAGTTAGCTGCACTTATGGGGTCAACCCTTGGTGCTCTGCCTTGTGCCAACACATGAAAGGGCAAGTAGTAAAACTGTAAGAGCAGTAGGATCATAAGCAAACTGTAAAGCTTTGCATTTCCAAGGCAGATCAACTAACCAGACCCTAATAGAATACCTGGAAATAGCAGCTACATGCTTGAACTGATGTCGGAGAACTACTTACTATTCACTTCAGAGTGATGAACGAAACCACTAGAAATGTATTGGATCACTAAGTGTTGAGCATTAAGTTTTGCTTTCTTTTTTACATTTCTGCTTGATCTCTCCATTTATGTTTCAAAGAATTTTTCTTAATTTTTTTTTCAGAAGGAATAGTTTAGAAATAGTCTACCTAATGTTGAGCCAATACATTTTAAGCTTTCTTAGCAGAATTTGCATTTCATCTTGTGTCCTCTTAGACTCTATTGAACTTGCTCATTTTCATCATCTATAGAATTAGTATTACTCATAGTGTTGCTCCACTGCTTAAAGTGCCGGAGTAATGCGAAACAATGGTTTACAATTCTAATAATGTGAAATGAAGCAATTTGGAAGAGACACAGTAAGTCATAAAGTGATCCAAGCCAGAACCAGTCACTTTTTTGAATGTGACTTTAGAGATGAAAAGAGAAAGTAAAGGGAGTAGAAAAGTATGGCGTTTTAGTACCTGAATAGTAGGACTTCTCTTGTCTGCTCTTTATTTCGGTATATCTCTGATTCTTGATTTATAAGTTGATTGATAAGAAGATAAGGAATGACAGTTGCAACTTAAGTTGATATTAGTGCAGTGGCCAAAGCAATCAAATATGAATATTGAACGCTGCAAATCTATTATTTTACTTGTGATGAATTGAAAACAAAAAAATGAGTCTTCTAATTGAACTTATCTTTCTGTAAAATTGCTGAAACTAAATGATGCTTCCTTTATGTTATAAGTATGCTTTCTTTTTTCAAGAAAAAAATAAATAGCTTAGAATGGGCAGGTTTACATTTCAATCTGTTTCGTCATAACCCATTTAAACCTACCCATACAGAGTCCAATCTATTTGTCTTCCAGCTGTGCACTTCAGTAGTGAAAGGTTGACAATATACTTTGATATATCATATTCATTTCTCAAGCGAGAAACAAGAATAATGCTGAATCCTATTTGTTGTCTACCATCTATTGGTAAAAAATTTTTACAAAATGAGAGGTTTTCCAGAACTTCTTGGAACATTGTATCAGAAAAAGGTGTCCAAAAGCACATTTGTCTTGTCATATTCGTGTATTATGTCCTCCATGTCAAGCCAAGTTAATTTGTATGTATGAGGATAGGTACTCGATCCATTCTATATATCCTTCCATTTTGTTTTCTGTTGCTAAAAAAGGATATGGCTGTCTTATGTTTCCTCCCTGCTCCAATGCATTCCATAGCATTATTAGTTTCATCTGCAGTTGATGCTATGTTGTTGATTTCTACACTCATGTTTGTGACTCTAGGAAACCACACTTTGGATTGAAATGAATGGTGCTTCTTCGTCCGGTGGTACAAGAGCTGCTTTATCCTATTGTGTCCAGCAAGTGCGACGTTATGATTATCATCACTACCTCTGCCTTCTTGAACTTCCAGCAAACATGCGGAAGGCTGCTTTTGCGCTCCGAGCTTTCAATGTCGAGACATCCCGAGCTATGGATGTTGCATCTGATCCCAAAATTGGTCTTATGCGCTTGCTATGGTGGCAAGATGCTTTGGACAAGATCTATTCAAACAAGGTGATTGAGCATCCAGTAGCTCAGGCCCTCATATCTGTAGTATCTGAACACAAGGTTAGCAAAAGTTGGCTGAAAAGAGCTGTGGAAGCCCGAATAAATGATGCGAATAGAGAAAATAATGATATTCCACAAACTGTTGAAGAATTGGAGCGATATGCTGAGGACACAACATCAACTATTCTGTACTCTACACTTCAAGCAGGTGGTATTAAATCCACAGCAGCAGACCATGCTGCTTCACATATTGGTAAGGCAAGTGGACTCCTTTTGTTGCTTAAATCACTGCCATACCATGCTAGTCGAAACCATCAGTTTTCATATATACCAGCCAAGGTGGCTGAGAAACATGGATTGTTGGTTCACCAAAGTGGTCAGTCGGAGATCAAAAAGGACTCGCGTGAGGCCCTTTGTGATGCAGTTTTTGAAATGGCATCTGTAGCTAATGCACATCTGCAGAAGGCTCGACAATTGGCTGGAAGTGTGCCAGCTGAAGCTCGTCCTGTGCTTTTGCCTGCTGTGCCTGCCCAAGTCATTTTAGATTCTTTGGCTCAGGTGCAGTTTGATGTGTATGATCCACGGCTGGCACAAGGAATCTTAGGGGCTCCCCCGTTGTTGTTTCAGTTGAAACTAAAATGGTATTCATGGAGGGGCAAATACTGACATTACCCTTTTTCATCCCTTTATAGAGTATGTGTGTTGCAAACCAGACTGACTATGAGTAATTGAATCCTTACATGAATAAATTGATGATTCTTTGGTTGATCCTGCTGGCGTTTCGTTCATACACGCAAAGAGAAGAACATAAGCTACACGTGTTTGGATAAATTTCTGCAAGTACTTTGGCCGTCTGGTTTTGACTTTTGACAGTCATGTTTCACTCTGGATTGAGGCTTTTCGAGTTTGTTTTGACCATATTGCTCGAATGCTCGGTTTTGTCTAAGAAACACAGCCAGAAAATCACAAGAAGCAATCGGATATTTTTTGGTAAGCTACATCTATTGACCGTTCAAGCTTTGTTTAATAGTGTCATCTCTATCATCTTCATCTTAGCTTACGAGTTTTGAACTCCGGCAAGTGTAATATGGACTTCAAATCTAATTCGACTCCAAAGCTAGCTCATGATGCGAGAATTTCCCAATACCATACAAGGAGTCCAGTTCCACATCTCACAAACCAATGTAGGATAACTTAACCAAATGTCTTTTGTGATACATTTTGAGCAGTGGACACCTAGCGTGAAAAGGCATGTAAGGTCCAAATATGGATAATGCATGTCAAAGTTTGGACAACCATCACTAATTTTTTTTGGATAATTGTGGTGTCCACGCCAGTTTGTGCGTATCTCGACTAACTTTATGGGATACATATTACCTTCCACCAACAACGATAATGTTTTTATCTCTACTGGAATTTGAACATGAGACTTGATGTTTACTATTGTGAAACATGACTATTCAAAAGTGATTATTTAAAAAAAAAAAAAATGTATTTATTCTTATTATTGCCATGTAGCATACTAGTGGTGAATTATAAGAACAGAATTAGCAGACATAAAATAAGTTAAAAATTATATATGACCATGTTATTTCATGATTGAGTAATTGACAGCTTGAATTGGATATCTTTATTAGTGAAAAGTAACAAAACTTTTGTTTTTTTTTCCATTCAAATCCGTCTTTTAGCACATTTGTGGTTGATAAAACAAGCATATGGTGAGAGTATAAACGAAAGAAAAATACAATAACTAAATTAGATAATCTCACAGTAAACACCTTTTTTTTGAGTGCGATAAAAGAAACTAATGAATTGATCATTAAGTAAACAAAAATATGTACAAATTCCGACATGATCAAATAGTCAAAAGATGAATCTAATAAGTAGTGAATGTAATTACCTACATTACTTTCTTCATACACACGTAAGTTAAAAAAATTATACTCTTAAATTTTGGATTCGCTTCTAATTGACTCTATGGTTAGAGTATAAACGAAAGAAAAATATAATAACTAAATTAGATAATCTCACACTGGACACCTTTTTTTCAAGTGCGATAAAAGAAACTAACGGATTGATCATTAAGTAAACATAAATATGTACAAATTCCGACATGATCAAATAGTCAAAAGACGAATCTAATAAATAGTGAATGTAATCACAATACATTACTTTCTTCAAATACACATAAGTTAAAAAAGCTATACTTTTAAATTTTGGATTCGCTTCTAACTGACTCTAGTTTCGTTCGTCTCCACGACAACTTCCACCACCACTAGTTGGCGGCAATTCTTGATAATTCTTTACTTTCTTCACGCACAAAAGTTAAAATGTACTTTCAAATCGAAGATTCACCCCTGATCACAACTCACCAGTACATAAGCCTTTCACGACAACTTCCACTCCACCAGTGACGGGAATTCATTACTTTTTTCTAGACTCATACAACATAAGTTAAAAGAACACTTTCAAATCTTAGATTCACATCCGATCACAACTCACCAGTACTTATGCCTCCAGCTTCGTGTCTCGTGATAACTCCCACCACCACCCGTGGCTGAGATTCTCGATTGAACGTTCTCGAATTCGGCTATCCGACAAGGGATTTGGATCCCACCCGAATGATTGAACCCATAAACCAGTTCAGCCTCTCTCAACAAATCAGCAAACAAAGGATGATTAAAGTAAATCACTGGCACTAAAACTCTACATGCAACATCTTCTTTTTCACCAACATACACAGCCAAATGACCCTTTGGTATTTGGTTCTGATCCATCAATTCTGACCCGACCCGAATATAACCCGACCCGGGTTTCACAAAATTGACACTTTTAACCCCATGCTTCAACAAATTTCCAAAATTACATAGCTTTGAAATTGCTTTTGTTGCACAATTGGAAGATCCCAAACGTTTGTAGCTGATTTTTCCCTTTTTTCTCCTATGAATAAACAATTTGAAAACTCTCACAAGTCTCCTTCCAAGCCTAAATCCTCTCACTTTCATCATATTTTTTTTCGATAACCGAATCAATAAATAAACTATCAGTGAATGACGTGTTTGTACAATACTTTTGAGAATTGACGCTTTTTAATTCTCTGTGAAGATCTTCGCCAGAGATCAAAAGTATCAACTTTTTCTTTGATGGAGAGAGAATAATCTATAACTTACCTTTCTATGAAGATCTTTACATCGAGATAAAAAGTCCTTTTTTTTCTTTGAATCTCACTATGAGAACTGACGCTTTCTAGCTCTCAATGAAAATCTTCGCCAATAAAAAGTATCAAAACTATTTTTTGACTAAAACATGTAACATGAGAATTCCTTACCGTCTCAGTATGAGAACTGACGCTTTTTAACACTAGATTTTCGCCCGGAGATCAAAAGAAATAACATTAAAAAAATATATATTTGTTGAATTCTTGAAATTGGCTATAATGTCATAGAGGATTTCAAGAACTTGTAACTGACATTGCTAGGGGTGATTTTTGGTCATATTTTGAAAATTGAAATGGAGTTTATAATATTGCTAAAACAAGTGTTGTTTGTTTGTGTTTTTGATTTTTGGGACAGTTTGGCTTTTTTGTAGAAGTACAAATGATGATAACAAAGACCAACACTAACTATAAATGGGACAAAAAAGTACAGCAAGTATATAGAGAATCTTTATAATAAATTTTTGACTAATTTTGAATTGAGATGTAATTATTATTGTTATAATAAAATTAAGAGATAATTTAAATTTTAAAAAATAATACTCCCTCCGTTTCACAAAGAATGACCTCCTTTCATTTTTAGTCAGTTTCAAAAAAATGACCTCTTTCCTTTTTTGGTAACATTTTAGTTTTTGTTTTCAGCGTGACATGTTTAAGACCACAAGATTAAGGGCAATTTTGTACATTTGACATAACTTTAATTTAGGACCACAAGATTCAAAAGTCTTCTTTAATTTCTTAAATTTCGTGCCAAGTCAAACCAGATCAATCTTTTTGAAACAGAGAGAGTAATTACTAAGGAATATGGTGTAATGAATGGGTTGCTCCTTTTTTAATTGGAGCTTTCAGATCAAGTTTGGAATTTGAATTTTTTTTTTTATAGGGAACACATTTACTCGAATAGGATCCTACGCGATGTAAATTCAAATTAATCTATTTTCAATACGGATATCGAATATCAAATGAGAAAATCAAAAATAAAAATAGTGGGGGGGGGGTAGTGTTTAGCACAAACAAGGTGAGACTTGATCAAAATTGTTTGACTTTGAGTTTTTATGTTACTTATAAATAAATAAAAGGAGAAATATTAATATATGATAAAATTTATGTTTTTATACTTTTTAAAAATATTGTTAGATGTGTGTCACATTTTGATGAATTCAATATATGCGCGATATCTTGATAATATAAATAATATAAAAAGTAATTAATAGTGATTTCTTTGATGTCTATCAATATATGTACGAAAATATCATATACAGTGTGACTCAAGTCCAGATCGGATGAGTTATTTTTATAACATTACAACCCTCTCTTTCTCTCTTGTTTAACTTAAGTTATTCTAGGTATATGACAGTTAAAATAATTCGTTTAAAAAAGATTATACCTCCATTAATATATGTAACGTTCATAAATTTTCTTACTGATAAAAATAAAAACAATTTAGAATCATACTTATATCTAGTTAATACTGGTGAATTTAATTCTCACCTTCCTATTTTTTAAATTAAAATAATAATAAATAGAAATATGTGGAACAAAAAAAGGGAAGTCAAATAAATTGAAGTTGTGAAATCTTGGCTATATAGAGTTTCAAGGGTCAGTAATTTTTAAAAATAAATAAATTGAAAATGGTATTTATGGTTTTGTTTATTGTGTTTGATTTTGATGTTTGTATAAAAATAATAGTCTATATAAAGTTGTTATTTTTTTCTTTCTAAATTACTCACTTTTTAAATGGGGACATTTTCTTTTATTGGACTTCTTTTAAATTTTGAATATGACTAATTCTTATAACAGAAAAGTTGGAATAATTTTTTAAAATAATGTGAGTGGGAATTTTTTTTATGTTTTATTAAAAAATTATGCCACGTAGGTCCATTAGACGTTTTATTTAGGATACTTCAAGTGGTACGGAACTTTAAATATATTTTTTTAAAACTTATTTGTCCTTTTCCATTTCTTGGTACGAATTTTTCCAACTTTGTACGAAATATTATTTTTTTCATAGGTAGCTGTGGATACATTTGTTATAGTTATATACTCAATAATATTAGTAATTTTGTTTTATATTTTTATGAACTAATGAAATTGCATGAATTATCCTTTAGATAAGTGAATTTTTAATTTTTGTTCTTCAACAATCGAATTTATATCTAATAAAATATATATTCTTTGAACGAGAAAAGTCATATGAGGCATAACTTGTGAATATTATAATGCAAGAAATTTATTTATCTTAAATTAAAAATTAGCACAAAATAAGGACAAAAGTGCAAATGATCCCATTTTTATATTTTCACTCTCCCGACTTAAGCTAATATGTTAAAAAATAAAGGGAAAGTTATATACAATAACGAACATTTAGCCTGTATTAGGTGCTATAGCTACAGTTTTAAGAAAATTATAATTCGCGGTTATAATTTTTCCAATTATTGCTATTCACCTGATTTGTATAAATCCAGAATTTGTATAATTCGGTTTCTGATTGTAGAAATCTAGAATTTTGTATATGTTTACTCTAGCTATTTATGTACGATTTATGAGAAATTCATAATAAATTGTCTTGTTTGTATATTGACAAGCGAACTATATACAAACAGAGTTTTGAAAATTTTCTAAATATATAAATATATAATTTGTATATACTAATCTTATTTGTATATTCACAAGTGAAGCGTGCAGAAATATACAAACCATAGCATCCATATGAACTATAGTTATGAACCACAATTATTAATACCTTTATTATGTTTGCTATTTCTGAAATTTTCTCAAAATTAAAATAGGCTAGGTTTTTCGGTCCTTATTTCGATGGGCTCGTACGGACTATGGTATATAATTTGAGAGCTTGGGTTATCTTTTTTTATAGTATATATTAATTTCTCTTCTTCAACTTAGCCAATTGACAATTAGTTAAATCGATGACAAAAATATTAATTTCGTAAATTTGATTGATGAAAATCAAATTAAAAAAGTAACTAATAAATGAAATATTTTATGTTAGTGAGTGAATGAAATTATATGCTTCTTATTTTTTGAACAATTTTCTTTCTTTTGAGCTAATTTTTAAAGTGTGAGTTGTACTCAAAATTTAATTTAAAATGACATTAAAGACAAGCCTGATGTAGGCTCCTAAGAATCTTATATTCACGAATGTGAGTATGTGACCCACCGAATTGGATTGTGAAATCTCATATAAAGAATTTGGATCTATACGACATATATGAGAATAGTAATAAATGAAATATCTGACGAAGTGAATTCAAATTTGAAGATTCTTTGATTTCTTGATGATAAACTAAAAAATATTGGATTATAATTACTCTTAATTATTTAAATTTGTGTCGGTTTGCTTCACGGGTGTGATTAACAAAGGATAATTATTCATTTTGTCGCATGCATAATTGTTTGTTGTTTACTATAAAAATAGTATTTTAAAGCCATTTTGCTAGTTGGACGATATTTTTTAACAAATATAATTTTTTTATTTCGAATAGTTCAGGATATGTTTGTGTCTATTCACAAAATCAAAATAATATTGCCTATTTTATGAATTTAAATTTGTTAATTGACGGAGTTATCCAAATCGGACTGTTTTTTTATCGTATTAAGGGAGTACTAATTAACATTAAAATCCATTAGGTAACAAGTTTCCATCAATTAATTAACAAGCTAGTTTATTTAGTTGACTTTAGAGGGGAATCAATGTAAAAAATTGAAATCTAAGCTCACCTTGTTTAGAATCTTTTATTATTTATTGAAAAAAGAAAAAAATTGATTTTTTTTGGACATTTGATTATATTTCTTAACATGTAAATTGATAAATTTTAGACGTACGATGTTTAAAGAAATATCAACTAGTGTACTTTCACCTTTGGCTATTCTTTAAATAGTGATGCGCTAAGCAATTACTTGTGTACTTAACTCGAAATAAAATCCACATATAGTCATTTCCAACCTCCATAATTTAAAAAATAACTAGAGTCGATATAAAAATTTACGAAAGTAGATATTTTTCAAAAAATAAGATCTAAAAAATGCCAATGGATGCTATTTTTACCTTTTTAAGCTAAAGGTTTAAGCCAATTGAAAGAATTTGATTTTAGCAAGTATTTCAGACAATTCTTAGCTTGTGGTTTAAGCCCACACTAATCAAAGTTCTACCAATCGGCCCACGTATGTAGCCCAAGACCAATCCATTTAGGTACAAGTAAGCTTGTAGAATTTTTTTTTTGGACAATTATTTAATAGATGATCAATTTTTATTATTTCTCTCGTAATATATGAATCTATTAGATCACGATATAAATTTTTCATTTTAAGCAAACAAAAAGTCTTATAAGAAAATATTAGATCATGATCTAAATTCTATAAATATTAGACGACAATATATTCTTAATCGGCATTTGAACATGGTTGGATTGAAATTTGAAAGAAAAAATAATAATTATCGAAGATGAAAAATGATATTTGAAATACATATGTCTTGTGGTTATGGTCATGCAGTAAGTGCGGGCAAGTTATCAAAGTTAGTTGTTTGAGAATTTTTTATGATCTCACAAAAAACAAATGGACTCAAAAGTATAAGATTTAAGTTTTTTCTTTATTTGTGTGAGACAGAAAAAACCTCACACAACTAGAGTTTAGTTGTATGAAACACTAAATAAGTCGTGAACAATAAATTATATTAAAGACTTAAATTGCTAATATTTTCCCCCACCAATTGTCATGTACTCATTTTGAAGTCTATTAATTTAGATTTACATGAAAAAACTGCTTCATAGTTTAATGATGTTATCATTCAAGATGTTTACTATAACCTGATTTCAAAACTTCACTATTTCAACACTTGTATACTTCCTAAATAATGTTTCAAATTTAAACTTTAATTTAATGTTGTAGATGTCAATTACATACATTGTATTAGGGGCGTACAAAATCGAACCGAAAACCGAATCAAACCACAAATCGAGTCAAACCGAGAAAAAAACATGACTAGTGGTTGGTTTGACTTGGTTTGGTATTTAAAAATAAAACCCGACTATATTTGGGTTGGTTTGGTTTTAACTAAAAAAAACCAACCCAAGACCAAACCAACCCGACATTATATATATAATTTTAAAATTTTATTTTATACATAAAAATATTTACTTTGATATAATTTTTAAATATTTCTTATACTT
>JAJOOR010033431.1:0-11567 GCA_036250505.1 Solanum acaule | reverse complement strand
CTCAAAGTTGGCCAAAAACTCACTGATTTCCACACTTGGCCGAATTTCCAGATTCTGAATTTTTTTCCAAAAATGACTACTTCCAATTTCAAGCCTCTTCATATTCATTTTAAATTGTCGGATGTTACATAGAAGATACCAAACCTACCATTAGTAGAAGACCAACTCCAGCTTCTATTTCATTCAATCATAATATTGAACCTAACCCAGGATTCAAACTCCCCGAATTTTCCAAAGAAAAATTCCCTAAGCTTTCATATACTTTTGAAATCTCAGGAAATATCATTGACAAAATCAATGAACAACTTACCAATTTCATTGTTAACATAAAAGATGGGAAAACCCCAAAAAAGGTTTCTACCCTCCAAGATAAATCTATCCTACTTCAAAAGCTATCCAATGGTCGTTTTCATAATATGAAAAATTACCATAACAAACCATCTTTCCCAAACTTACAGTATTTAGATCACCAAAAAATCCATGGACTATAGCTCACGAAAATTGATAAATGGGGAGTTTACCTGCTACGGGGCTCGTTTGACCTTGAAAATGTGTTGTTTTGGCCGTGAGAGCCAACTGGTTCCATAACTAAGGTTTTAACGGACGTCCATGGAAAATTTCTAAACAAATGGCGTCGAAATTCTAGATCACCAAAAAATTCATTGACTATAACACATGAAAATTGGTAAAATGAGGGGATTACCTACTCCGGGGGTCGTTTGACCTTGAAAATGGGATGTTTTGGCCGTGAGGGCCAACTGGCTCCATAACTAAGGTCTTAACGGACGTTCATGAAAATTTTTGGCAAAAATGAGGTAGGAGTCATGGATCACCAAAATATCAATGGACTATAGCACACGACAATCGGCAAAATGGGGGGTTTACCTTCTCTGGAGCTCGTTTGACCTTGAAAATGGGCCGCTTTGGCCGTGAGGGCCAACTGGCTCCATTGCTTAGTGGATCATTTGACCATGAAAATTGGCCGATTTGGCCGTGAGCGACAACTGGCTCCATAGCTAAGGTATTAACGGACGTCCATGAAAAATTTCAGCAAAAATGAGGCCGGAATTCTGGATAACCAAAAAAGATGGTGAACTGAAGCACACGAAAATTGGCAAAATGGGTGGTTTACCTGCTCCGGGGGTCGTTTGACCTTGAAAATGGGTAGTTTTGGCCGTGAGGGATAACTGGCTCCATAGCTAAGGTCTTAACGGAAGTCCATGAAAATTTTTGGAAAAAATTAGATCGGAATTCTGGATAACCAAAAAAATCATGGACTATAGTACACGAAAATCGGCAAAATGGGGGGTTTACCTGCTCTGGGGGTCATTTGACCTTGGGAATGGGATGTTTTGGCTGTGAGGGCCAACTAGCGCCATATCTAAGGTCTTAACGAACGTTCATGAAAAATTTCAGCAAAAATGAGGTAGAAATTATGGATCACCAAAATATCCAAGGACTATTGCACACGAAAATCGGCAAAATGGGGGGTTTACCTACTCTGGAGTTCGTTTGACCTTGAAAATGGGTCATTTTGGCCGTGAGGGCCAACTAGCTCCATAGATAAGGTCTTAACGGATGTCCATGAATAAATTTGGCAAAAATGAGGTAGGAATTCCGGATTACCACAAAAGATGGTGAACTATAGCACACGAAAATCAACAAAATGTGGGTTTTACCTTCTTCGGGGATCGTTTGACCTTTAAAATGGGTCATTTTGGTCGTGAGGGACAACTGGCTCCATATCTAGGGTATTAAAGGACGTCCATGAAATTTTTTGGAAAATATGAGGTCAGAATTCTGGATCACCAAAAAATCCATGGACTATAGCACACGAAAATCAGCAAAATGGGGGATTTACTTGCTCCGGGGTACGTTTGACCTTGGAAATGGGATGTTTTGGCCGTGATGGCCAACTGGCTCCATAGTTAAGGTCTTAACGGACGTCTTCGAAAAATTTCGACAAAAATAAGGTCAGAATTTTGGATCACCAAAAAATCCACTGACAATAGCACACAAAAATCGGCAAAATGGGGGGATTACCTGCTATGGGGTCGTTTGACCTTGAAAATGGGATGTTTTGGCCGTGAGGGCCAACTGGCTCCATAGATAAGGTCTTAACGGACGTCCATGAATTTTTTTGGCAAAAATGAGGAAGGAATTATAGATCACCAAAATATCCTAGCACACGAAAATTGGAAAAATGGGGGGTTTACCTACTTTGGAGCTCGTTTGACCTTGAAAATAGGTTGTTTTTGCCATGACGGCCAATTGGCTCTATAACTAAGGTCTTAACGGACGTTCATGAAAAAAATTGGCAAAAATAAGGTCGGAATTACGAATCACCAAAAAAGATGGTGTACTACAGCACACGAGAATCAACAAAATTGGGGTTTTACCTGCTCTGGGGATCGTTTGACCTTGAAAATGGGTCGTTTTGGCCGTAAAGGCCAACTGACTCTATATCTTAGGTCTAAAAGGATGTCAATGAAATATTTCAAAAAAAATGAGGTTGTAATTCTAGATCAACAAAAAATGCATGGACTATAGCACACGAAAATCGACAAAATGGGGGGTTTACCTACTTTGGGGCTCGTTTGCCCTTGAAAATGGGATGTTTAGGCCGTGAAGGCCAACTTGCTCAATATCTAAGGTCTTAACGGACGTCCATGAAAAATTTCAGCAAAAATGAGGTCGAAATTATGGATCACCAAAAAGTCCATTGACTATAGCACACAAAAATCGGCAAAATGGGGGGATTACCTGCTCCGGGGGTAGTTTGACCTTGAAAATGGGATGTTTTGGCTGTGAGGGCCAACTGGCTCCCTAGCTAAGGTCTTAATGGACGTCTATGAAAATTTTTATCAAAAAAGAGGTAGGCATTTTGGATCACCAAAATATCCATTTACTATTGCAGACAAAAATTGGCAAAATGGGGGGTTTACTTGCTCTGGAGTTCGTTTGACCTTGAAAATAGGCTGTTTTGGCCGTGAGGGCCAACTGGCTCTATAGCTAAGGTCTAAACGATCGTCCATGAAAAATTTCGGCAAAAATGAGGTCGGAATTCTGGATCACCAAAAAAGATGGTGAACTATAGCTCACAAAAATTGGCAAAATGGGGAATTTACCTGCTCCGGGGATCGTTTGACCTTGATAATGGGCTAGTTAGGCCGTGAGGGACAACTGGCTCCATAAATAAGGTATTAACGGGCGTCCATGAAAAATTTCGGCAAAAATGAGGTCGGAGTTCCTGATTACCAAAAAATACATTGACTATAGCACAAGAAAATCGACAAAATAGGGGTTTACCAGCTCCGGGGGTCGTTTGACCATGGAAATGGGATGTTTTAGCCGTGAGGGCCAACTAGTACCATATCTAAGGTCTTAACGGATGTCCATGCAAAATTTCGGCAAAAATGAGGTAGGAATTATGGATCACCAAAATATCCATGGACTATAGCACACGAAAATTGGCAAAATGGGGGGTTTACCTGCTCTGGAGCTCCTTTGACCTTAAAATGGGCCGTTTTGGCCGTGAGGGCCAACTGGCTCCATCGCTAAGGTCTTAACGGACGTCCATGAAAATATCGGCAAAAATGAGGTCTAAATTCTGGATCTCTAAAAAAGATGGTGAACTATAGCACACGAAAATCAGCAAAATATGGGTTTTACCTTCTCCGGGGATCGTTTGACCTTAAAAATGGGTTGTTTTAGCCGTGAGGGACAACTGGCTCCATAGCTAAGGTATTAACGTACGTGTATGAAAATTTTTGGCAAAAATGAGGTCGGAATTATGGATCACCAAAAAATCCATGGACTGTAGCACACGGAAATCGGCAAAATGGGGGGTTTACCTGCTCCTGGGATCGTTTGACCTTGGAAATGGGATGTTTTAGCCGTGAGGGCCAACTGGCTCCATAGATAAGGTTTTAACGGACGTCCATGAAATTTTTTTGCAAAAATGAGGTCGGAATTCCAGTTCACCAAAAAATCCATGGACTATAGCTCACTAAAATCGGCAAAATGGGGAGTTTACCTGCTCTGGCTTTGTTTGACCTTGAAAATGGGTCGTTTTGGCCGTGAGAGCCAATTGGTCCTATAGCTAAGGTCTTACAAGATGTCTATCAAAATTTCGGCAAAAATGAGGCCGAAATTCTGGATCACCAAAATAGATGGAGAACTGTAGCACACGAAAATCGGCAAAATGGGAGGTTTTCTGCTTTGGGGATCGTTTGACCTTGAAAATGGGTCGTTTTTATCATGAGGGCTAACTGGCTCCATTGCTAAGGTCTTAATAGACGACCATAAAAACTTTCAGCAAAAATGAGGTCAGAATTCCAGATCACTAAAAAAGATGGTGAACTGTAGCACACGAAAATCGGCAAAATAGGGGTTTACCAATTCCGGGGGTCGTTTGACCTTGGAAATGGGATGTCTTAGCCGTGAGGGCCAACTAGTACCATATCTAAGGTCTTAACTGACATCCATGCAAATATTTTGGCAAAGATGAGGTAGGAATTATGGATCAACAAAATATCTATGGACTATATAGCACACTAAAATCAGCAAAATGGGGGGTTTACTTGCTCTGGAGCTCATTTGACCTTGAAATGAGTCGTTTTGGCCGTGAGGGCCAACTGGCTCCATAGCTAAGGTCTTAACAGATGTCCATGAAAAATTTTGGCAGAAATGAGGCTCGAATTTCGGATCACCAAAAAAGATGGTGAACTATAGCACACGAAAATCAGCAAAATATGGGTTTTACATGCTCCGGGGTTCGTTTGACCTTAAAAATGGGCCGTTTTAGCCGTGAGGGACAACTGGCTCCATCGCTAAGGTACTAATTGATGTATAGGAAAATTTTTGGCAAAAATGAGGTCGAAATTCTGGATCACCAAAAAAGATGATGAACTGTAGCACACGAAAATTGGCAAAATAGGAGGTTTACCTGCTCTGGGGATCGTTTGACCTTGAAAATGGACTGTTTTCATCGTGAGGGCCAACTAGTTCCATAGATAAGGTCTTAACGGACGTCCATGAAATTTTTTAGCAAAATGGGGGGTGTACCTGCTCCTGGGATCGTTTGACCTTGGAAATTGGATGTTTTGGCGGTGAGTTCCAACTGGCTCCATAGATAAGGTTTTAACGGACGTCCATGAAAGTTTTTTACAAAAATGAGGTCGGAATTCTGGTTTACAAAAATCGGCAAAATGGGGAGTTTACCTGCTCTGGGTTCGTTTGACCTTGAAAATGGGTCGTTTTGGCCATGAGAGCCAACTGGCTCCATAGCTAAGGTCTTAACAGACGTCCATGAAAAATTTTGGCAAAAATGAGGCCGAAATTCTGGATCACCAAAGAAGATTGTGAACTGTAGCACATGAAAATCGGCAAAATGGGAGGTTTACCTTCTCCAAGGATCGTTTGACCTTGAAAATGGATCGTTTTCATCGTGAGGGCCAACTAGCTCCATAGCTAAGGTCTTAACGGATGTCCATAAAAAATTTCGACAAAAATGAGGTTAGAATTCTAGATCACTAAAAAAGATGTTGAACTGTAGCACACGAAAATTGGCAAAATGGGAGGTTTACCTGCTCCGGGGATCGTTTGATCTTGAAAATGGGTCATTTTGGCCGTGAGGGCCAACTGGCTCCATAGCTAAGGAATTAACCGACATACATGAAAAGTTTCGGCAAAAATGAGTTCGGAATTTTGGATCACCAAAAAAGATGGTGAACTGTAGCACACAAAAATCGGCAAAATAGGAGGTTTACCAGCTCCAGGGATCATTTGACCTTGAAAATGGACCGTTTTCATCCTGAGGGCCAACTAGCTCCATAACTAAGGTATTAACGGATGTCCATGATAAATTTCAACAAAAATGAGGTCGGAATTTTGGATCACCAAAAAATTCATGGAATATAACACACAAAAATCAGCAAAATGGGGGGTTTACCTGCTTCGGGGATCATTTGAACTTGGAAATGGGATATTTATGCCGTGAGGGCCAATTGGCTCTATAGCTAATGTATTAACGTATGTCCATGAAAAATTTCAACAAAAATGTGGTTGGAATTCCGGATCACAAAAAAAAATGGTGAACTATAGCACATAAAAATCAGCAAAATTTGGGTTTTACATGCTTCGGGGATCGTTTGAGCTTGAAAATGGGCCGTTTTGGCCGTGAGGGACAATTGCATGCATATTTAAGGTATTAATGGACGTCCATGAAAATTTTGGCAAAAATGAGGTCGAAATTTGGATCACCAAAAAATCCATTGACTATAACACACGAAAATCGGCAAAATGGGGGGTTTACCTGCTTCGTAGATCATTTGACCTTGAAAATTGGCCGTTTTTTCCGTGAGGGACAACTGGTTCCATAGCTAAGGTATTAACGGACGTCCATGAAAAATTTCAGCAAAAATGAGGCCGAAATTCTGGATAACCAAAAAAGATGGTGAACTGAAGCACACGAAAATCGGCAAAATGGGTGGTTTACCTGCTCCGGGGGTCGTTTGACCTTGAAAATGGGTAGTTTTGGCCGTGAGGGACAACTGGCTCCATCGCTAAGGTCTTAACGGAAGTCCATGAAAAATTTTGGAAAAAATTAGATCAGAATTCTGGATAACCAAAAAATTCATGGACTATTTTCAAAAAAAATTTCAGCAAAAATGAGGTAGGAATTATGGATCACCAAAATATCCAAGGACTATTGCACATGAAAATCGCCAAATTAGGGGGTTTGCCTACTCTGGAGCTCATTTGACCTTGAAAATGGGTTGTTTTGGCCATGAGGGCCAACTGGCTCCATAGATAAGGTCTTAACGGACGTCTAAGAAATTTTTTAGCAAAAATGAGGTTGGAATTCCGGATCACCAAAAAAGATGGTGAACAGCACATGAAAATCATCAAAATGTGGGTTTTACCTTCTTCGGGGATCGTTTGACCTTGAAAATGGGTCGTTTTGGCCGTGAGGGACAACTTGCTCCATAACTAAGGGGGTTTAGGGTTTTTTTTGTTTTTTTTTGTGAACGACCCTTGCGGGGTCAGGGGCTTAGCAACACCCCCAGGCCTTATCATAAATAAATGCAAAAGAAGTACAAGGAGGGGGACATAAAACCTTACCTCCGATCCTGTGGTGGTTCATGAGTCTACTTTCCTACTAAGGAAAATCTACTCATCCCTATGATTCTGAAAGGAAGCCTAGAACTAAGCACCTATAGAGAGGACTCCTCTCTGTACATAATTCTAAGAAACATAAATGAGGGAGACTCTCCCCTTTCAATTAGACCTAAAGCTAGCCAAAAACTAGATAAAAAGCCTAAAAGAATAGGAATGAGAAACTTCAATGTGGTTTTTTAATCCTCTTCAACTTTTTCCTCCTGATGTTAGTCATTCCCATAATTTCCAGAAGGAAACTTCCTTTAGTTGCTGCAGGTAGCTGGTTGTGAGTGTAGAAATGCTGAATGATGTCTGACCTGTGGCTCTCCTTGGACAGAAAGTCTGTTGTTGTATTGGCTTCTCTATAGGTATGCTGGCATTTGAAGAATTCCAGCTGAGTAATAATCTGGTGAAGCTGAGTGATGTACTGCTGCAATTTCCAGGGAGGCTTGCTTTTGTGATTGAGCCATTTGGTAAGTAGTTTCGAGTCCACTTCTAAGATAACCTTCCTGTAACCATGTTGAACACACTAGTCCAATCCATGAGTTGCTGCTTGTGTTTCAGCTTGGTTGTTGGTACCAATACCAAGGGGAATTGTGAATGCATATATCATGTTTCCATTGAAGTCCCTCAATATACCTCCTCTTCCTATTTTCCCGGGGTTATGCAATGCACTACTATTAGTATTGAGCTTCAAAAGAGGGTTGTTGGGGCTTTGCCATCTAACCGCGATGATCTTGATATCCTGGGAACATTTCTCCAGTTCATTGATCCGCTCCTCCCAATTATTAGGCCATGAACAATAGGGATAAGTGACCATGAGAAGTTGGAAAGTGTCTTTAAAAATCAGGTACTTCACTCTTGCCAGATTAGATTTTTTCTGACCATATTTCACCGAGCATCTGTTCTTCCAGAGATTCCAGCAGATAAATATAGGAAGGGTTTGAATAATAAGTTTGTGGATCTCATATTTTGCATCCATTCCCCACCAGTTCATCAGGAGGTTCTTTAGTGGCCTTGGAGTGTGAACAATTCCCATCAGTCCTGAGAAAAGCTTCCAAATATGTGCTGCAAAATTACCTGTAACAAAAATGTGTTCAATATCATCCCATCCTTGTCTAATGCAACAAGAACATGTTGTTGGCTGCACTCCAAAAGAGCTCAACTTGTCGTTGGTAGGGAGTTTGAATTTGAGAGCCCTCCACAAGAGAAAGGAAGCTTTGAATGGAACTTGTTTATGCCAAATGGTAGAGAATAATTTGCTCTTGTTCTTCTTACACCTCACCAGGTTCCAGGCAAATGAACAGGTTAAAGTGCCATTTTCGTTTTGCTTCCAGTAAGCTTCATCAGGAACTCCTACTTGGTAGTGAATAACAGTGCTAAGCACTTTGGGAACTAGCAAGGGTGGGACATGCATTCTCACCAAAGTTTCATTCCATTGTCCATTCCTTAGAAAATACGAGACTTGAATATTATTCAAGCTAGTTATGCCATGACATAAGTGAGCTAGAGGTCCCTCCCCTATCCAATTATCCCACCAGAAGTATGCATTTCCAGAATGTATTCTCTAACCTATTTCAGCTTCCACCATCTCCATGTTCCTCAGCATGTATCTCCACACCAGTGATTCTCCAGTATCCCCTTTCTTAGCTACTGGATTAGACCTCTGGCAGTACTTAACTTTGAGAAATTGACCCCATAGAGATTGCTTGGTCCTGAAATTCCACCACTGTTTAATTTGAAGAGAGGTGCAAACATCATTAAGAAGCCTTACCCCAATTCCACCCTCCTCATAAGGGAAGCTAAGAGATTCCCAAGAGGCCCAATGATATTTTTTCCTGTCTTTGTCCATCCCCCAAAAGAAATCTGATGTCACTCTTTTAATATACTGCAAGGTAGTTCTAGGAGGGGAAATGGTTGCCATAGTATGGATAGGTATAGACTGAAGTACATGTTTAACCAAAGTAGCCTTCCCACCAAAACTGAGTATTCTGGAGTGCCAACCACTAATCTTTTTGACAACTTTTGCCACAAAATCTGAGTAGTAAATGATCATTTGTCCTCCTATTTAAAGAGGGCATCCAAGGTATGTTATAGGACTTTCTTTCTGAGTGAATCCAGTGGTCTATTTGATCGTATCAATGAGGTGAGAGAAAGTGTCTTTGGGGACCATGAAATGACTTTTTCCTTTATTGATGAGCTGATCTGAAGTATCTTCATAGGCTGACAAGGTCTCCATAATAAGCTGTAGAGATTCTTCTTTTCCTGAAGTGAATATGATAACATCATCTGCAAAGCTCAAGTGATTGATTTGAGGCCCTCTGAAATTCATTTGGAGCCCATGGTAGTGTTGATTATCATACAGGTTGTTGAGCATTCTAGATAACACCTCAGCCCCTAAAATAAATAGGGATGGGGAAAGCGGATCAACCTGTTTGAGACCATTTGTCGAGTGGAAAAATCCATGCCTAGTTCCATTAACTATAATAGAGCACCAATTATTACTCATGAGCCGCCACACCATGTCAATGAACAATTCTCCAATTCCCATGTGTCTTAAAACCAGACTGGTGAAGGCCCATGACACTCTGTCATATGCCTTTGACATGTCCAACTTAATCACCACATTATCTCCTTCCTTAGGTTTTTTTATGCCATGAATAATCTCCTGTGCCAGCATGACATTCTCTGAAATACTCCTACCTCTAACAAAGCCAGATTGGTTGTTGGAAATAAGGTTAGGCAGCATAGGAGCAAGTCTAAGACAAAGAATTTTGGAAATAATTTTATTGGTAAAGTTGCTCAAACTTATGGGTCTGAAATATGAAAAATTATTAGGATGATCTACTTTTGGGAGTAGAACCAAACATGTATGGAAAGGAATTTGGGCATTAAATAACCATAGAAGAAGGCATGGACAGCACTCAGGATATCTTCTTTGATGATGTCCCAGCAGTTCTGAAAAACCTTCCCCCTAAACCCATCCGGACCAGGAGTTGAATTGGGATTCATAGAGAAGACCACCTGTTGCAGTTCTTCACTAGTAGGCATTTCCTGGAGAATCAGATTTTGCTCAGGAGTGACCATTCTTGGGATATGTTGTAATATCTCCTCATTGATAGGCTGTTCAGTTCCTGTGAATATGTTCTTGAAGTGATCACAGACTGCATTAGCTATGTTCTCATCACCTTCCACCCATTCTTCACTTCTTGTACAGACCCTGTGGATAAAAAGTTTCCTTCTTCTACCTCTCATAATGGCATGAAAATACTTGGAATTATTATCACCATCTTTAAACCACTGAAGTTGAGTCTTCTGTTTAAGGATGGAGGCCTCCAATTTCAAATATTTGATGTACCTGGCATTAATCTGGTGTAAGCTTGCTCTATTTTCAGCAGAATTATTATCAATCAATGTTTCCTCAGCCATTCAAACTCTCTCCTCATGATCTTTAACAATGCTGAAAATGTCTCCAAATGTTGTTCTGGACCAGGTACTAAGAGTAGCAGTCAACCTCTTCATTTTGTGTTGTAACCTCCACATAGGATTACCTTCTACTTCCCTGTCCCAGCAGGCTTTAACCATAGATTGAAACTCCTCATGTTCAGTCCAGCAGTGCAAGAACTTGAAATATCTGATGGGTTGCTTCACTTTATCTACAATCTCCATTAATAAGGGGCAGCGATCAGACCCCACTGAAGGTAGATGGGTAATACCAGTTTGAGGGATTCCTTGTAGCCAGTTGTCATTGACCATAGCTCTATCAAGCCTCTTCCATACTCTAGCCTCTTCATCCCTCTGATTGCACCACGTATACCTCTGACCAGTGTAGCCAAGGTCCATTAACCCACAAGCTTCAATAGTTGCAATGAATTCAAATATTTTATTCATGTTGTATGGATTGCCACCTTGTTTCTCCTCGGGGGTAGTTGAAATGACCCAAAAAGTTCTTAAAAATGTACTTCGGAAGTTACCGGAAACTTGTTTAGCTGTATATAAAAAAATCCGTTTTATTTTTCAAAAATCCGACTTCATATTCTTGTTTAGGGGGTCAAATTGAGTGATAAATGGGTCTAACCCAAATTTTAGAGCAACCGTATCAAAATCCGAAATTTCCAAGTGAAGCCTTTTTCGAGGGTCTACTTTGGAGGGTCATATCTCCTAGCACACAAATTATTGGGTTGCCAATAATATATCCATGGAAAGACGTTTGAGTTAGCTACCTAACGCACTTCGTTTCACCTCATTCGGAGTTCAGACAAAGAAGTTATGCCCATTTTCGTAAAATCTGTCCGGCAGGAAAGACAATTTCCAGTGAGCGTTTTTACTGTTCACCCGCCTCATTTTTTTTTCTAAGTGTTGGACCATTTTTCCAAAGGGCATATGTTATTTCCTATATACCATTA
>JAJOOR010033430.1:0-10519 GCA_036250505.1 Solanum acaule | reverse complement strand
ACTTTTACATTAGGGAAATATTGCAATAACCGACATAGACCATGAGAGCTACATGGAATCCGGTGTTCTACTCCCACACCGAAAAGAGAGGGTTAACAGTTGCCTAAGGTGTAACCATTCGTACATAGCTATCTAGGTAGATCTACTAAGCTAAAGTCCTATGTGGGCACATAGTTAAGGGTCAAGGAGATTGCTTCTAGAAACCCTAACTTACTAAATGTGGGGGTTTCCATCTCATGAGACAACACATATCGTGGGTAATCCGGACTTGTTAAACGTGAGGAAACCCATGTGGGGAGCCGGACTTACTAAACGTGAGACCCCTATCTCATTTGCATGCCCTTTCGGTGCTAAGCATCTAATTCCCTTTTGTAATCATCTTTAGTTCACATTAGCCTTTACTAGACTCTTATGTAGACATCTTACCATAATAGCTCATATGTGTTCATAAGTGAGTAGCAATCCTTTCACCTTAGGAACACTTAGCAAGTGAGTAAACCTCTCACTTTACATTACATTATATTCATGAGAACTACCTTTCAATCATATAACAATCATACCATAACATACATACATACTTCATAGCTAATTCAAGTGTAGAGGGTTAAGGATGAGGAAACTAGATCATCAACAACACATTAGGTATATCATCATTACAATCTAAGTAATTCATCTTTCATACTTGAGTTCAAAGTAGAACTAACCTTCATACCTTCTTGCCCTTCATGGGACATTCATACTTCAATTACCAATTAGTTCATAACCAATACATAATACAAGGTAATTCATGAAGTAGTACATAATCAACATCAATATAAGCAATTGATATATTCCCTTCATAGCCTTCAAGGCTTCATTCAAAGACTTTACCCTAATTTCATAGAAATTATACATAACCTAGGGTAGAATCATCATACAAACATGAATTACATATCATCACATTCAGTTCATAGCCTTCAATTAATATCCAATACAAACTAGGGTTAGAATTAGGAAAGGAAGGAGAAACATGGGTCTCATGCGGAATTCTTCAAGAAACCACCAATACAACATAAATTCATCCATAATTGTTTATATAACATCAATCAAAGTCGGTTTATAACATCAATTTCACTTTAGAAAGAAGACCCACATTTTTGGATTGAAACCTAGAAATTGGAGATTTTGAGATTCATCTTGAAGGGGCCTCTTGGGGAAAGGAATCCCAAGAGTGATAAACAACCATACCTTATTGATGAATTAACCACTAAAATCCGAGTTGAAACCTTGGAGTGTTGGTCTTCTTCTTGAAGCTCCAATCTTCTTCAATGGAGTTCTTGAGAAGAGAGAGAGAGTAGAGATAAGGAGGAACTTTAGGTTTAGATCTTTGGGTTTTTGTGTTTGAGTGATAAAAGTAAGGTAAATTTATATCAAAATCATTATATACACGTCCCCTAAAGTACCCTAAATACCCCTCACTTAGTTGGACTCTTTAATGAAGTAAAAATAGATTTCTGAATTTCTGCATTTTCGTCGCGGAACAAGTTCGCGATGCTTGGCTGTTCCCATAAGATATTTGGAATTAAATTTTGAGACAGTAGAGTCTGCGACACGACCGCTTTGCGAACAAGATTTTTTTTTCCTTGGGGGAGCAAGGCCGCGACGCGCACTTCTTCCCACCAAGGGCAATTTGCAAGCTGCCTTGGCAGCTTGCTTGGCCAAGGTTGGGGTCCTCCTCGGGGCCCCTTAGTGTAGCCCCGGGGAGTCGTATTCGAACGTTTTGACCCTATAAACATATATTTACATGCTTTAAACCTTTTTACAAGATTATACCATCATACGATACTCCCAAACCTGCCCAAAACCTAAGGACACACTAGGACACATTCTTCTCTAGTTTCCGGACGTCTTGGTCGTTTCTTGACGTTTACTCTTTTACTCTTCCAAACCAAGTCAATTGCATTAATTTAGGTTTAGAAACATCATTTTAACTATTTTTAAGTCATTATTCATAAGGTGAGGCTCTAACTTAAGTCATAGAATTTCTGGGGTGTTACAGTTTGAGAGAAAATTCCTAATCGATAGTGAAATTTTAGAGTCCATTTATAGTATTTCCTCTAACCAACATGATTAGATGTTGCAGGGTGCAAAGAAAGAAAAAGGAGCGAAAAAGGATGTCATGCATGAGGTCAGAGCTTAGAGTCAAAGTTGCTAAAGAGAAATGGCCAAGAAGCTGGAAAAATACATTGTGAGGGAGAACCTCCACATCGCGAAGCTGAAGCCAGCATGTGGAAAACAATTTAGCTTAACAGAGAAGTGTGTGATGGTAGCGCGTCGCAGACTAAATTGATTTGTTAACAACATACTGCGAAGGAACATGTCCGCATCATGGACCTAGGTGCCAGATTTGCAGCACGTGTTTTTTTTAAGACTAAAAATAGTCCAATTGTGTTATTTTATTAATATTGAGTTTTTGAATAGGGAAAGACGATTTGGGCGATCTTGCTGACATTATCTAGGGCTTTTCTTCTACTTCTTCAATTTGGTAAATACTTCTATGATCTTTGAACATTATGTGATGATGTTCTATTATATGAGTAGCTAAATTCCCTTATTCTAGGGTTGTAGCTACGATTAATGGAGTAATAGTATTTATTTCTAGCATGATATGGGTTTTCTTATGATTTATGCTTACATTCTTGTTTAACTATTTAAATGTCTAATCAACATTAAAATAAACTCATTGTCCGCTCTTGAACTCAGAAGACGAATAGAGGGATAAACTAAAGAATGTGAGAAACGTGTTCATTCTAAGGTAAAACTTAGAGTGTTTCGTATATAGGATAGTATTATACATATATGCCGCGTTTGATCAATGTGCAGGATGATAGCTTCATGCTCCGCCATTGGTTCTTGCCTATCCCCGCTCAACGATGTAGTTAGGCTGTCAATGGTGGTAGGCGATTAGAGTTTGGGAGATCATGATCGTAAAATTAACCTTGTGAATCAATAATGAGGTTAACCTATTGAATGCTAGGATAAGTTATTATTATGCTTGAAATCGATATATGCTACAACCCTAGAATATTTTTCCAAATTGCGAAGTTCCTTTGTTTGAAACTGTTTAATTGTAGTGACTAATCTTTGAAATCATTTAATTCAGTTGAAACAAAAAAAATTCCTAAAATTGTTTGTCACATAAGTAAATTTATTTTAGTTAAAATAAAGTTAGTGTTTGTTGATTTGAAGTCCTTTGGGTTCGATAATTCGGCTCGAAAGAATTGTTGTACTACTTGAGTGACCACGTGCACTTACGTGTGCTTTTGGATGCAACAAGTTTTTGGCGCCGTTGTCGGGCACTTCAAAATCGGTAGATATTTAATATTTGAGATTTAAAATTATTTGTACAAGTGTTGACAACTTGATCTTGGCTATTCATTTTACAGGTTGTATCAAGTTTTCACACTAGAAGACGACCAGGACTTGGTAGAGCCTTTAGCTGAACTGGAGAAAAAAAAAAAACTCACATATCCTTTTCCTCTTGTCTCTAGTGAACTAGAATTCCCAGAAGAAAGGGAGAATCAAGGCACACCTGCAGTGATGGCAGAAATGAAAGTGAGAGACGTGGCAATCTCACGCACCACCAATGTTACTTCATGTATTCAGAAACCTGCAGCTGGTGGGAGGTTTGAATTGAAGCAAAGCATGGTGCAACTATTGCACACAAATGGACAGTTCACTGGTCTATCTCATGAGGACCCGCAAGTGCATATTCAAAATTTCCTCGAGATCAGTGACACATACACTCTAACTGGAGTGAACTCAGATTATGTGAGGCTTACCCTATTCCCCTTTTCTCTGCTATGGGAAGAACAAAAATGGTTGAACTATAAACCCGCAAATTTCATAACATCTTGGGATGATCTTGCTCGGAAGTTCTTAATAAGGTCTTTTCTATCCGGGAAAACATCAAAGCTGAGAAGCGATATATTAAGCTTTCGAAAGAAAGGAGGAGAGAACTTATACCACTTGGGACATGTTTAAGTCCATGTTACTGAGTTGTCCACATCATCATCAAGCTAATGAAGTGTTGGTCCACATCTTCATTGAAGGGTTGGAACCAAACACAAAATTTTTACTTGATTTTGTTGCAGGTGGACAAGCTTTGGAGAAGACATATGCTGAGTTGTTTACATTGCTTAATAGAATTTCACAAGGTAATCCCGAGTGGAATGGAGGAGGAGCTAAACCGGTCGTACAAAAGACTGCTGGAGTGTTGGAAGTGGATGCAGTGACAACCTTAATTGCACAAATTGAAGCAATGCAAAATATGATAACTACACACTTCAGCAACATGTCACTAGGATATCAACAAACTCAAGTTAATATTGTGCAACAACCACCAACATGATGTGAAGTATGTGGAGGTGGAGATCACACTTCTGAGGTATGTGGAGCAAACCCAGAATCTGTTCATTTTGTAGGTAATACCCAGCGAGGAGGAAATCACCAAAATTATGGCAATACCTACAACTCAAGCTGGCGGAACCACCCAAACTTTTCATGGTGGGGTAATCAAAACCAACACCAAGGACATAACCAGTACAGACCACAAGGAAGTGGACAACATTAGAACCAGCAAAGCCATGGAAACCAGCAAGGTTATGGTAATCAGCAGGCTGCCAAAAAGGTGATATGAGCGTGGAAGACATGCTAAAATAAATCATGGATGACCAAGCTAAGTTGGCAGTAGATGTCTGAAACAATCAACTAGCGACTCAAAATTTGGAGAAGCAGTTTGGGCAGTTCACTGGTGCCCAGAATTCCTGACCACAAGGGGGTTTGCCTGGAAATACTGATCCAAACCCAAAACAGTTAAATGTTGTGAGTACTCGTAGTGGTCTTCCGTTGGAGGAGTTAACGCCAAAGGCAAAAGCTGCTGAAGAAAAAGGAAAACAGGTAGATGAAGCTGAACCAAGTGAGCAAAGGGTGAATGAGGAACCAAAAGCAAAACCACCTCCTCCATTCCCACAGAAATTCAAAAAGCAGAAAGAACAGGAATGTTTTGGTAAGTTTATTGAATTACTTAAACAAGTACATGTTAACTTGCCTTTTATTGATGTCTTGCAAGGCATTCCTAAGTATGCCAAATATGTGAAAGATGTTGTGGCCAACAAGAGTAGATTGGCGGAGTATGCAATAGTGGCACTCACAAAGAAGTGCAGTTCTAGGATCCAGAATAGGCTCCCAACTAAGTTGAAAGATCCAGGGAGTTTTACTGTGCAAATAGAAATTGGTAAGTGCATTGAGGTAAGAGGGTTGTGCGATTTGGGTGCAAGTATCAACTTGATGCCTACATCCATGTTTCTCAAGTTGGGACTAGGAAGGCCCAAGTCCACAACCATAATGTTACAATTAGCCGACCGTTCGGTAGTAAGGCCAGATGGCATTATTGAGGATGTCTTAGTTCAAGTGGGAACTCTGATCTTCCCCCGAAGACTTTGTCATCTTGGATTTTGAGCTTGACCCAGAGGTCACATTTATTTTGGGATGCCCATTCCTAGCAACCGGTGGTGCGTTAATTGACGTGGCGGCTGGTAGACTAACAATAAGGGCTCATGACAAGGTAGAGGTATTTGATGTGTACAAGCAATGAACTTGCCTGCAATATATGAGGAGTTGTTAGCAATTACAGTCATTGATAAGGAAACAACAACTAAATATGTTGAAGACCGAAACCCTTTAGAGAAAGTGCTAATTGGGCAAGACATTGAGGGGGACGCTGAAGCCTAAGAGTTGGCTAGCATTCTAGATGTCCCAAATGTGAGTATGTTTCGCATGTTTGTGGAGCCATTAAACAAGGTCTTGGGACCACCTCCCAAGCCATCAATTGAAGAAGCACCGAAGTTGGAGTTAAAGGCTCTTCCTTTTCATCTCAGGTATGCACTCTTAGGTGCCAATGAATCGTAACCTGTAATCCTTTCTTCTGCTTTTTCTGAAGTGCAAGTTGAGGCCTCTCTGAAAATATTGAGGAAGAGGAAAAAGGCGATAGGCTGGAAGATGGCTGACATACATGGCATCAGCCCAGCTTTATGCATGCACAAGATATTTATGGAGGAGGGCCACAAGTCAAGTGTACAACCTCAGCGTAGACTAAACCTAGTGACGAAAGATGTGGTGTGCAAGGAGGTGATTAAATGGTTGGATGTGGGTATTGTATACCCTATTTCAGACAACAAGTGGGTCAGCCCGATTCAGTATGTGCCTAAAAAAGGAAGCATGATAGTAATCACCAATGAAAAGAATGAGCTGATTCCAATCAGGATAGTGACAGGGTGGGAATAATATTGTTTCCTGGATAGATATTCAGGATACATCGAAATCGTGATTGCACCAAAGGACCAGGAGAAAACTACATTAACTTGTTTGTATGGGATATATGCTTTCCAGCGAATGTCGTTTGGGCTATGCAATCCCCTAGCCACCTTCCAAAGATGCATGATGGTCATCTTTCATGATATGGTTGAAGATTTTGTGGAGATATTCATGGATGACTTCTCAATCTTTGGGGAGTCTTTTGACAGGTGTCTGGAGAATTTGGACAAGGTGTTGAATAGATGCAAGGAAACTAATCTCATTTTAAACTGAGAAAAATGTCATTTTCTAGTGAGAGAAGGGATTGTATTAGGACATAAGGTGTCAAAGAGAGGGCTGGCAGTTGATCGTGCCAAAGTGGAAGTCATTGAAAAGCTACCTCCCCCACTGTGAAGGATTTCTCTAAGACTGCAAGACCTATGTGTAGTCTCCTAGAGAAGGAGATGAAATTCGTATTCGATGAGCAATGCATTCAAGCTTTTGAAGCCTTAAAGAAGAAGTTGATAGAAGCTCCAATCCTAACTTCCCCAAATTAGGAGCTTCCTTTTGAGCTGATGTGTGACACAAGTGATGTAGTTGTAGGAGAAGTGTTAGGGCAAAGGAAAGAGAAGGTGCTTCACTCAATCTATTATGCAAGTAAATACTGGATGCAGCTTAAGCCAACTACACAGTGACCGAGAAAGAAATGCTAGCCTTAGTCTATGCTTTTGACAAATTTAGATCTTACCTGGTAGGGACTAAAGTTGTTGTTTAAACTGACCATGAAGCTATTAGGTACATGTTCAATAAGAAGGATGCAAAGCGACGGTTGATTAGGTAGATTCTATTGTTGCAAGAGTTTGACATAGAGATCAAGGACCGAAGAGGTTCTGAAAATCAGATTGCAAATCACTTGTCCAGGTTGGAGAGTTCGTCACATGTGGAGGAGCAAAGTCAAATTCCAAAAGAGTTTCTTGATGAACAACTATTGGCGCTAGAGGTGACAGAACTACCATGGTATGCAGACATTGTTAATTATTTGGTAAGCAGATTGTTCCCACTGGGTGCAACCACACATCAAAAGAAGAGGCTGATTTATGATTCTCGGTTCTACATATGGGATGAGCCTTATCTCTTCAAGAAAGGTCCTGACAAAATGATGATGAGGTGTGTGCCTAAATCTGAGATGAGACAAGTGATGGATAGTTTCCACTCATCTGCATATGGAGGTCATCATGGAGGTGAGCGCACTGCACATAAGGTGCCTCAATCAGGTTTTTCTAGCATTCTCTATTTAAAGATGTTGCAGGGTATGTGAAAAAATTATGATCAATGCCATAGGATGGGAACTATCTCAGATGACATGAGATGCCTTTGCGTAACATCTTGGAGGTCGAAATATTTGATGTCTCGGGGATCAACTTCATGGGACCATTCCCTCCATCCAATGGAAATCAATATATACTTGTGGTTGTGGACTATGTGTCAAAGTGGATTGAGGCAGTAGCTTTGCCTACTAATGATGCTAAAGTGGTGCTGAAGTTTCTGAAGAAGCATATCTTCACCCGATTTGGAGCTCCTAGAGTAATAATCAGTGATGGAGGGACGCACTTCATAAATCAATTGGTGAAGAATATCTTAGCTAAATATAGAGTCAGGTAGCTACATCGTATCACCCTCAAACTAGTGGCTAGGTAGAAGTGTCAAACCGGGAGGTGAAACAGATTCTGCAGAAAACTGTGAATGCCCAAAGGAAAGATTGGGCAATGAAACTTGATGATGCTTTATGGGCGTACATGACAACATATAAGACACCAATAGGGACTTCTCCGTACCACTTGTTGTTTGGTAAAGCGTGTTACCTTCTAGTTGAATTAGAACATCAGGCTTACTGGGTAATGAAAAAGTTGAACTTAGATCCTGAATTAGTTGGAAGAATAAGGATGAGTCAGCTACATGAATTGGAGGAATTTAGACTCCATGCCTATGAAAATGCCAAGCTCTATAACGAGAAAACTAAGCGTTGGCATGATAAGAATATTGTATCTCGACTCTTTGAGCCTAGTCAATAGGTATTATTGTTTAACTCTAGATTGCGGTTGTTTTCAGGTAAGCTGAAGTCAAAATTGAGCGGACCATTTGAGGTGGTGCGCATGATCGACCACGAAGCTGTAGAGTTGTGGAATGAAGGTAAGCAATCCACGTTCATAGTGAATGGACAGAGGGTGAAGCATTACTTCGGACAAGAGGTGGATCGAGAAGAAGAGAGTTTGGATTTAAGCAATGAATGATGGGAGCGGAGTCGTGCCGCGACGTTAAATCAGGCGTTACTCGGGAGGCAACCTGTGACTTTGTACTATTAGAGGACTTTTATTTTTATTTTGTTTTGATAGGTGAGTTCTTATTGTGTTTAGTTATAGGTTAGTTTATTTATTTTACAAGTTGTAATGTGTAATAAATAAAAAATTGGGCGAAAAATAGTAGAGTCCGCGACCTGCCCGCATCGCAAACTAGTTATTGCATGGTGAGGGTCGCCCAAAGAGAAATCTAAAAATTACAAGGGAAGGTCGCGACAGCTCCGCGTCGCGGACTTGTTACTGGGAATTACGATAATCGTAAGGGTTTAACAGTGGAGTCTGCGACTTGAGCGCGTCGCAGACTGGATTCCACCAAGCACATGACCTCCCACGTGGTGAAAGCTGAGAGTGTAAGGAGTGTCCGCGACAGCTCCGCGTCGCGGACCTTGTAGTAATTCCAAAAAAATTTCATTAAAAAGTCGGGTTTTACCCGGGTAATAGAGTAAAAACCCGACCCCCATGGTATTTTATTTCCCAAATCCGCCCTTTAACCCCATTTATCTCCACATAATTTCATAAATTCCCTTTCCCCTTCAACCCTAACTCTTTCCTTTCAAAAAAAATCTGTGTCGCGAATTAGGAATTTCTCACCAAGTTCTTTCATTTTTCATGGGTCTAAGCATTAAAGGTACGTTTCCTACTCTTTTGGTTCTTTCTTTGGGATTAAATACTAAAGTTAGGGCTAGGATTCATGTGGTTGATGGCTGAGTTGTTTTTGTTTGTTGTTTGTGGTCTTCTGCCTATATAATGATGTTCATGGTTGTAAACCTTGTTAGAATGAACTTGGTTGGTAAAAGAAGGGGATATTTTGAATGGGTGAGTTAAACATTGAGTGTTGTGAAGTCTTGAGTAGCAAATTTAATTATAATGGGAATGCTTGAGTAAAAGCTTGACTGTTGGTTTGAATTCTTGAGTAGAATCAAAGTAGCATGGGTTGTTTTTGTGTTTGAATTATGTGGGGGTGAGAATAATATGATGAAAACAACATTGGGAAGTCTGAGTACCTTGTTGTTTGTGATATTGGTGCTTCAAAATAAGTGTGGGGTAAATTTTTCATGAATGGGTCACATTACCTGAAATTGTAATTGTCTCATTGCAGGATATCATTTCTGGCACACAAAGGTCTGGAAAAGCGGTGGAGTCTAGCAGCTGTAAGAGAGTAAGGACTGGCACAACCATTCACCCAGCACTTGCAGTCCCACGAGGGTAGACCCAACCCTACGGGGCTAAGGTAGTCACAACTGAGAGAAAAAAGTGGTATAAATCACACACCGAAGCCAAGTACTTTTCGGATGTGATACTTAATGATGTGCAATTGGAGAGGGAGTTGTAACGACCCGAGAGCACTCCCTAGCCGTTACATGCGTATTCGACCTCTTGGAGGTCTTATACAAGCCTTAGCATTCATTCATCACATAGATCATAAAAATCGCTAAGAATTTAAAAGTTTTATTCAATAAAACCATAAGACTTCAAGAGTCATCAACATTTGAAAACATCAATACGCAAGCGGAACTACTAAGTCTCTTTAGCCAATCTTAGACAAGAACTTAAAACGTACTAAGGGACACAGCCCTTTACAAATGAAATGAAACTTAAGTATCTATTACAATGACTAAGAAACTTATAAACATAGTCCTCGAATCTTGAGGACATACCAAAGACTTGGAAGAGTGAAGTAATCCAAGCAACTTCAAAGCACAATCTCCTCCTAGTTACCACAACCTACACTTGTAGTAAAATAGAAGAAAGGGGTTAGTACAACACACGTACTAAGTATGAGGATATGCAAAACATGCTAAAAAGGACATTTGTTTGGAAGTTATGCT
>JAJOOR010033429.1:0-14325 GCA_036250505.1 Solanum acaule | reverse complement strand
TATATGTATATATGTTACATATTAACACTCCTTGGCTCGCCCCCCCCCCCCCCCCACAATCTTACTTCTTTATATTTTGACACCCCTTAATTGAAATTCTGTATTCGCCACTATTGAAATTTCATTGGATATGTTGTTGTTATTTGGAGTTTTAGAAAAATATGAAATGAATTGCATTTATTTTTCAAATCCACCTTTATTGTTTAAATATAAATTAATGGACTGTTAATGAATACCTGAGCTGTTGAACATGGGTGTTGTTAGAGGATTACAGAAGGTCAATTAGCTGTCCAAAAAGTTAATCTACAGTATTATAATTGACTATTAACATGAGACACCATTCAGTATATCTGGGGCCTGAGTAGGTAGTAATGGATTGTGAAAGGGACCCATAATTCCCCCCTTTTGTTTTCTTAGATTACTTTTTGGTTTTGTGGTTTGGCATGCCCACTTTTTGAGTGTTGTTTTGTTTTGATTGAGAGATGAATTAGGCTCTGTGGATGACACATGGGGTCAATTCTCAATTATACTTTATGCCCATAATCTTTGCCGACGCTTTGGTGGCGTCATACTGACATATTATAAATAAATCTCTCATACTGGTAACAAGAAAAGGAGGAGATTTCCAATGAGAAAAGAAACTATGAAATTCTATAATCACGATTTAAATCATCGTAATTAACACCCACACTAATCTCTCTGTGACCGAATCAACACTTAATATTCTAGCTCATGCAATATCTTACGGTTCTAGCTAGAATATAAAAGCACAATATAATAAAATCTCAGTCTCAAAATAAATCAATAAATAGTGGAAGTCTAAATTTTTACAATTTCAGAATTTGAAAGTCATCGTATTGAAATCTAACTAAAATGTATAAAAGTAGCAATAACTAAATAATAAATAGTTCAAATACCTGGAAAGAAAGACATCCAAAATAAGAAGATTTGCGGTAGCCCGGATAAAAGTAGCTCACCCTCAGATCTGGAAGCAACTTAACTAGATGCGAGGTCTCATAGACATCCCTAGATCACAGTTTGCATTCAAAGAAAGTGCTGGAATACCATCGGCACAAACACTATGCACCGATAGGTATGATAGGCTGACTAAGATTAGTAATTGATATATAATCACAATACAAAGCAAGTAGACATATATTTCCACATAGTCAAACTCATAAGTCACACTTCATCAAATTCATCACAAATCATTAGCATATCAATGTGAAAATAGACATAATACAACTCATCATCCTTTTTGACATATCACAATCCAACAACCATAGGTGACCAAGTAATATAGTATCTAACCCACACTTAGGAATTATAAATGAATTCAATTATAAGAGTGTAAGTACATATAAACTCATATTTAACAACACTAGATCTTAACTAGTATATCAAAATCACGAAACTCTAGGCATCATTCATCAATAAATTTAAGTCATCAAAACACTTGTCCAAAATACAAACAACTCAATAGAATCATGAAAATTATATTCATCCGGGCCTTGTTGTACAATCATTGTATCTGTTAGAAATGTCTGTCTCTCAAAATCATAAGTCTCACTCTCATATGTGCGCACATGCTAAAGAATTTTAATCTTGTGCATCTAGTGATAACCTGCCGAGGACCCTAAATGTCCACGTATTGTATCAGTTTGGTACCTAATTCATTTCCACACATAACCTCTCATCCGTAAGCTGACACTGGACTCAATCCACTTATCATCTAGATAGTGCATATATCACCTAATTTTATCTTTTTAGAAGATCTAATAAATTATTAACATATTAGTTTATCAAACCAGAGATTTCCATGATTAACTCTAATCCATTCATGGAGTTTTATCCCCATTAACTATCACGACCCAAAAATGAAAGTGATGACACTTGGCTATTTCCACCAAGACAAGTCAGCCTCAACCCAAATGAAAAGAAAGAGATGCGCAAAACAGTAAAACAAGAACAAGACGAAGGCGGAAAACTAATTCATTCTAACAAGCCCGAGCCCAAACAAGAAGTCTAAGAAAAACTATACTGATCATGGCATAAACCATGCCTAGATACCCGAAAATTGGTTTTCCTGAAAAAGTAGAAATGATATGACTTATGATACCGGATTCGGACAGAATGGGAATATACACCTCTGGATGACCAAAGAACCAAAAGAGATGTTGATCCTCTAAAACTTGGTTGTTACGTGTATAAGCCACTAATGAAAATACAGAATTCGAAAGATAAATACAAGTCTTAGTCTTTGTTTCTAGAGTAGAACAAATCTTTAAGAAAAATGAGAAGAGGGCCCGCCAGGATGACAAACAACTACCTCTCAAATCCTTCAATGAGCCTCGCCTGTCAGGAGAAGAATAAGAAGATCACTGCGGGTCCAGGCTTGGAACCTACACAAGTGTAGAAGCAAGGGGTGGGTACCAACAACATGATACCCAACAAGCAACCTACTAAACAAAACAACTGGCTAGAAATCGAACCTCCTCATACTACAACCTGCAAAGAAATCAACCCAACCTAGTGATTTTACAATACACGGCTCACAGCCCAACATTCACAGTTCAATCTTCACAGTTGAACAATCAAACCAATCACATAAGTCAATCTCAATGGCAAGTAGTTCAGTCACACGCAACAAGTACATCAATCTCAAGTATCAAGCAAGTCACACATAAGCATTAAATACATCAAGTCACAATAATCAATCTTTTTCCAGAACCATTTTCCATCGGCAAAATATCATTAGCGAGAACCATTTTTCATCGACTTTATATCACATCACCGGCCATAACCATTTTCCATCGGTTTTATATCACTAGTCGGAACCATTTTCCATCGGCTTTATATCAAATCACTAGCCATAACCCTTTCCTATCGGTTTTATATCATTAGTCGGAACCATTTTTTATCGGCTTTATATCAAATGACTAGCCGGAACCATTACCCATCGACTTTATATCACTAGCCAGAACCATTTTCCATTAGCTTTGTATCACTAGCCGGCAAAGACCTAGGCATCATAAATCATCACATGTCGCATCACAATGTTCAGAACTGATACATACAAGCAATATCACACCACATGGAAGAGACAACAATTGACACAATCAAGTCTACAATCATGCTTTCAAGCATTGCATCAATCAATCAACAAGGGTCACAATAAAGCAATTCACATCATCATGTTCAACACATAGTCTTTTTTATTTCAACCTTTTTTTTATTCATTTAAATATAACAAGTGGAAAATTTAAGCCTTCACCTCATCCTCATTACTCCCAACACACAATCAACGAAGGAAGTATACAAATTCAACTAGAAAACAAGGTTTAGGAAGCCACTTGCCTTAATTCAATCAACAATCACTCCAATAGTTGAGTCTTCCCCTTCTGAATTGCTTCCAAAGCCACATTTACCCAACTGATCTAGCACAAAAAATCCTTTCAAAATTCGCTAGTAAGGGTTCCCCAAGTTCAAAAATGGTGAAATGGGGCTTAAACCTCTAAATGGCTGGCCAAAACCCTTCTATGATGTCGCACAAGTGACCAAGGGTTCGCTTAAGTGAACCCCTCTAAAAACACGGGTCTTACTTAAGTGAACGAGTCTTCGCTTCTGCGAAGCTCGCGATTGCGAACAGGTCTTTCGTGATCGTGAAGGTTAAACGAAGTTGACCCTTTGCGAAAGAAAACAACACCTCACAAAAGTGAGCCTTGGGAAAGCGAGCTCCTCCTTGTGATCGCGAGAAACACCATATTCAGGCACCAAAAAAATAAGTCAACTCTAATAACATCGAAAGAACCCTCGAGATTCGTTCAAAACCCCATAGACACAAACCAGATATACAAATCAATTATAATTGACGTTTCAAACTCAATGGAACTATCAAATTACTAATATGAGGTCTTATTGACGTGACATCTGTAAAAACCAAAAGAAACTAACTCACGCTAAAAAGGCTAAAACAAGCTCGCGACCTCTCAAAAATAAACCAAGACATCTCTTAGGCCTAAAATCATCCCTGAATCCAGGGAATACTTGGAATTCCGCTTCGAGTATCCGAACCCCATATGTTGACCAAAGTCAATCAAAAGGCTAAATTTCCACAATTTCACAACTTAGGACCTCTAATCCTCAGAAGACTCAAAAATTGTAATTGACAACGCTCACAGCTCACAACTCACATTCCACATTCTTGGACTGATGGAATCGATGAAACTCCGTCTCGATACTCAAAACTCCAAAAAACACCAGAACCACTTTCTTAACAACTTAGCATTTCAAACTTAAAACTTACCAAATTCTGAATTTTAAACTAAAAAATCTAAAACCAACTTTTCTTTCAAGCTCTCTCTTAGAAGACTCCGAGTCAATATTGGGAGGGTAAAATGGTAAATTCACAAAACTTTCCAAAAATGACCGACTGGGTCTTTACATTATCCTTCACTAAAAACCATGTTCGTCCATAAACATAAAGAACAAGAAAGTACCTGAATCTTTGAAAAGCTGAGGATATGTGGCACGCATATCAGACTCTGTCTCCTAAGTTGCCTCACTCACTAAACGATGTTTCCACTGCACCTTCACTGTAGTGATCTTCTTGGTCCTAAGCTTCCGAACTTGCCTATACAAAATGGTTATAGGCTCCTCTTCAAAAGATAAGTGTGGACCCAAATCAATTGAATCAAGGGAAAGTACATATGAATCATCTGACACATACTTTTGAAGCATAGAAACATGAAACATGGGTTGTGCAAATGACAAGCTAGGTGGCAAGGCCAACTTATAGGCCACCTCTCCTGCACCACTCAAAATTTCAAAGGGTCTAATAGATTCACACCCTTCATAGGTGAAACTCGGAGCTAAACTTGATCACCCTCCAAGAACACTAGGGCTTGAACTCTCCGATTTGTATAACTCTTCTGCCGACTCTGGGCTGTCAACAGTCTACCCTGGATCATACAAACCTACTCCATATTATCTCTAAGAAAGTTTGTATCCAATGAGTCCATCTCAGCTAAATCAAACCATCCGATCAAAGATCTACATCGTCGGCCATACAACGCCTCAAAAGGGGCCATATGAATACTGGATTGATAACTGTGTTATAGGAAAACTCTACTAAGGGAAATTATTGATCCCATTGAGCACTAAAATCAATCACATAAGCTCGGAGCATGTCCTCCAACACCTGAATCGTCTGCTCAGACGGACCATCCGTCTAAGGATGGATTGTACTCATATCTAACCAAGTACCCAAACCATGTTGTAAGCCTTCCAGAAATAGAAAGTGAACAAGGAACCTCGATTAGAGACAATAGAATTTGGGACTTCATGCAATCACACAATATGACTGATATAAAGCTCGGCTAACTTCTCCTTCGTATACTTCACTCGAACCGAGATAAAATGGGCAGACTTGGTCAACCTATCAACAACCACCCAAATGGAGTCATAAACACCCACGGTGGTAGGTAGTCCCACATCAAAGTCCATAGTGATCCGTTCCCACTTCCAAGTAGGAATAGGTATCCTCTAAGATATACGTTTAGGCCACTGATGCTCACACTTGACCTGTTAACAAGTCAGACACCTTGAAACAAAATATGTGATGTCCCTCTTCAGACCACACAACCAATAATGGTGGCTCAGGTCATGATACATCTTCGCCGCACCCAGATGGGTGGAATATCGGGAATAATAGGCCTCCTCAAGAATCAGTCTTATCAACTCGCCCACCTTGGGCACACAAATCCTACCTCTAATCCGCAAGACACCATCAGGATTAAGGTTAGTAATGAGTCCTAGAGTTGGACTCATTTAGGGCTTTATTTGGATATATTTAGTGTCCTCAAATGCTTATTTTGTGCCAATAACTGATGTAAAATCCTTGATTTCCAGGTATTTTGATTGAGGAACAGAGCATGGACACTAACTTGCAAAAAGGAACAAAGCGAGCGGAAAAAAAGAAGAAAAAAAAGCTTTGTGATCACCAAGTCCATTTGGCGAGTTGCCGAGTAGCCATTTCACCGCCTAAAGTTCCAGTGTGCCAAGCCCTGAAGGAGAAAATCAAGTTGGTGAGAGAAATGAGCAGTCGGCGGATCGCCGAGTGGTTCCGTGATGCAGAGTTAGATCGTCCAAAGTTATAGACTTGGATGATGCTGAAGGCCAAAGCAAAAAGGCGATAGAATTGACCGAAGGGCGGATCGCCGAGTTGATCGGCGAGCTTGATTTAATGCGCCGAATTGTCCTTCGCAACATATTTTTGGCGACTATAAATACATTTTCAAACATTAAGTTTAGAAAATAAATTTTATCCTAAACAATCTTTAAAATCAATTTTCAGTTTTGAACTCCGAGTATTGAGACAAGTTTTCCTTTGCTTTGAAGAATTGAAGATTTCCATTTTTGAAAAATTGAAAGTGGGTCTCTGAGATTCTTCAATTTGGACCTTTGTAAAAATGAAATCAATCTTATCCAGTTGATAGAAACACAATTTGGTAATGATTTTTATCTTTTTATGATGTCTAGCTAAAACCCCAATTCTTGGGGTGTGATTATGTGATTATGGGCTAATTTAGTTTATGGGTATTGCTAATTGTTAGTTTAAATGTTGTTTAGAAGTGATTTCAATCATTAATTGTGGTTTAAATTAAAGAATTGTAGTTGCAAATGCAGTTCTACCTTCGTGTTTTTGGCCTGCTCGAGAGAGAGGTTTTAAGACCAAGATTATTGATTGATGGTCTGTGGGTATTGGGTTGTCATGGGTTCAGCTCGAGAGAGTGAATCCTAAATCCTTTTCCACACATTCAGCTCGAGAGAGTGAATGGACTAAAGCGTAAGGTGTTCTTATTTTGTATGCTTGTCGATGTTTGAGAGAATTTGACTTGATTCGGGGTAAATTGTTTGAGAGAAAGTTTACCTCCTCTATAGGCTAGCTTATTCACTAATTTACAGCTATTTCCTAACAGTTGCAATTACACATTCGTCTACATTGCCTATAATCGAATCACATCCCAAGAACCTATCTCATTATTGTTATTATTGTGTTATTTGTTGTTGTTGTAGCTGATAATTTCAAACCAAAACCCCCTTTTATTTAACATTCGTGTCACCCCTTAATTTGAATTATATTTTTATTCGTAAATGTCTATTCTTATGGCTGATTTGAGAATATTCACACTTGACTCTTGAATCTTAAACACGTACCACTCCCTGTGGGATTTGACCCCAACTCATTTAGTTGGGTTATATACTGACTAGCAATTGTTGACACTTGGAATTGGATGAAGTGTCCTTGAATCGTTAATCAAAATGGCGCCGTTGTTGTGGAGTGGTGTTGGTTAAGATTCTTTAGTTAAGTTGAATTTTGTTCTTATTAGTTATAGTTGAATCTACTTACTTTTAGTTTTGGTTTGTGTGTTGCTGTTTTGAACAGAGGAAATGAGTATGAACGGAAGCAATGGTAGCCAAGTGGGCCACCAAGATGACATCGGCAACCTAAAGTTTTATTTGCTTTCTTTTTTTATTGTGAAATAATTGTGTGTTGATTGTGTAGGGAAAAGTGTGGAATGTGTTTGATAAATGGAGATTGGCGAGCAAAATGACCAGTCGGCGACTCGCTAGAGGTCGGTGAGCCCGTCATGGACCACCGTTGGACTCATGGAATTCTGAAGTTGGAGTCTGTAAAACTTGGCAAGCCCAGGAGCAAATCGGAATGTCGCCTGTTACGACCCGATTTCGAAAACTAAGGTTTCAAAACCATTTTCGCAACTTTGGTAATTTTGTTAATTTTTGGAAAAAATTACAATTTGGAAGTCACCACTTAATTTTTTAGAAAAAATTAAGAAAACCATTTTAAAAGGAATTTTTGAAAGGAAATATTTTAAATAAAACCAGAGTCGGGTAAGGGTTTAAATAATTCTCTAAAGAAGGGTTTAGGCATCTTAGAGAATCCGCTAACACGCGGTTGACCGACGTATTTAAAAGTTTGGCTAATTTTTAGAATAAAACTTAAGATTACTTTTAAAAGCTTATTTGAAAATAACAAAATTATTTGATACTTATACACTCATCTTATTCCAAATAATGAAATAAGTCAAATGATAAAGTGCCAAAATAATAATTTTAACTTAACATATTATCCTAGTCAAGTTTTTGAGTCGAAAAATAAACACAACAACTTAAACGTGAATTTGAAAGTTAAATACTAACTATGAAAGAATATGAATAATTCTCAAGTTAGTCTTGAAGCTTTAGATTTGCCTAATTTAAAAGAAATTTTGGAAATTTGAATGCTTAAATAAACAAATAACAAAATAGAAGAGCCATTTAAAACCTCCAAAGGATTCATCCAAGTTAATGAAAAAAGTTAATAAAAGTTAGCATTTCCAAAACAAAATAAGAGCATAAATCAAGATAATAAATAATAAGAATCTAGGCCCTTGGCCTAAATGCTCTTTGCTGCTGCCATGGTGCTATTATTGCCGATCTAATTGGACTTTTTTAGTCCAAAAAATAATCCAATTTTCAACCCTTTGGGACTGCTGCCACCCTGCTGGTTAAATTGGACTCTTTTAAGTCCAAGTTTTCCAATTTTCAGCTTTTGGGAGTGTTGTAACTCTCCTATGGAGCTGCTGCCTGTGATTTGAAATTCAACCCGATGATATTAGCTTCCCTTTCACAACTTGGAGGAGGACTCGAAGAGATGAATATGCAAGAGATGGGGAGTCCAATTGGCCTCGAACAAGAGAGTTCATGCGAAGAAAGGAAATGAAGTAACATTAGAACTAACATAAAATAATAATAAAAAAAAAAATCAAGCTAATCTGCTAACTTAGCATTACAGGAAAAACTTAGAATCTATCATCTAACTACCATCTTAAGAGTAGGCCTTCTACTAATAACCAAAAATAAGGAACACGCATGATCAACAACTAGAAAAAAATAAACACTTAGTGCGAGATTTTTAAAATAAGCTAAAACAAACAGAGGAGTCATAATTCAATTATATTTAGCTTAGCTACTGATGTACAAAAAAGCATTGGACAAACAGAAACAATACACTACTTCGGAACAACATCCTTGGAGCTAAAAATCAACTCCTAATGTAAACCAAACTCAAAAGATCCAACTAGAACCTATACAATCAGAGGTTCTATGACAAATTTGGAACTAAACCTATACAGTGGGACCCAAGAAATTCAAATAAGAGAGGAAAAAGTAGAGAAATTGATTCAATTTAAACGGCTAACAAAGATGAACAAAGCAGTGAAAACAATAGGCAATTGATCAATCAAAAATGGAAAATAACGCATGCTAAACTTGTTGTGAACAAGACTCTATGTCTCAAGTTAAACCTCATAACGAATATTCAAAATTCAACCCCTAATAGAATCAAACTACTCAACTAAACAGATCAATACTTAATACCACACCTAAGTCGAACCTTTAAAAACAACCTCGGGACAAACATAGAGCAGAAAATAAGATGATACTATCATGTAGCATTTAAATGTAAATTTAAGAAACTCTATACTCAAATTCAAGTAGGAGTATGGGGATAGTAAATCAATATACTTTAGGATGCATAAGAGCCACGATA
The DNA here is from genome assembly GCA_036250505.1 of Solanum acaule. Classification (NCBI taxonomy): domain Eukaryota; kingdom Viridiplantae; phylum Streptophyta; class Magnoliopsida; order Solanales; family Solanaceae; genus Solanum; species Solanum acaule. The sequence goes on along the minus strand of JAJOOR010033429.1, from coordinate 4,712 downwards.
TAAGAGTTCATTCATCCGAGCCTAAGTCTTTGGAGAATGCTAAAGGGCAACCCCAAAAGTAAGCTATTTTCAACACAAACAGGGCAGTCGAGCTAGCAAGGATAATGAATTTTTAGGCTATTTTCAATCTAATCAGATGTAATGCAAACCCAACTAAGTAAAATTTTCTATTAAACATAAACAGGTTCATGTTTCACGAAAAAAACTCAAAAGAACTTAAAACTTAGACATGATTCATCCTAGTCTATAAACAGTAAATTTCTCAAGCAGTTATGATCGAAAACTCAAACAACACATAAGGAAAACTTAGACATTCAGCAGAAATGATTCATTAATATATAGAATTTAAGAAACATAACTAGCCTTAAATTGATTCTAACAAATAACACAACAACATAGACTAAAATTGAACTAATAAAAAAGGAAAGAAAAGAGTTACCTGGCTCTAAGCAGTGAACCAGACGACAAGTTTGACGGAGACGATTCCACCACCTCTTTAAACTCGAACAACCACAAAATTTTAAACTATTGAACCAAGAATTCCCAAAACTTTTAGGGTACTCCTTGGTCTCTAAAAAACCCTCATGAACAGTGAAGAGAGGGCCTTTTTATTGGAGAGATTTGGGGGGAATTTCTGGGATAAAATCGATGTGGGAAAAGTTGAAATTTCAAATTTTCCTGAAGAGGATAAGGTTGAGAGGCTGGGATAGTACCAATTCCTAACGGATTTAAATGAAGGAACGTTGATTGTAGGAGGAAGGATGAAGAGCACTTGAGATGCAAACACCTGGCTTCATACGAGAATATTTGTGTACGGAGATGGGCACGTCGTGAGGAGAGAGGGAAAAGGAATCGCATTGCTGCTGGGCTCAGGCTCCCGTCTGGACTGCTGGCTCGTTTTTTGAGTTTCGCTTGGTTTTGCAGCGTGAAGAAGAAGCGGGGTCGTTTGGTGTGTTACGCTGCTGCCTACTTGCTGGAAATGGGTATAGTATTGTTTTGGTATGGTAATGGGTATTGTAATATGAAAGTGGGTTGGAATTTAAAATAAAATGGGCGTTAAAGTGGGGCTGGAGTAAATATTAAAGCTGGAAAGGAATTGGGCTGAGGGAAGGGTGAATTGGATCGGCTGAATGAGGAGAAGGCCCAAAATTTGGCCTTGAGATGGGTTAAGGAATTAATAATTTAGCCAAATCGAAGTGGAATTTCCCAACTGAGGTTATAAACTTAACCAAATTGAATTTAAATTGCAAATTCGGCTAAATCTAAATGAGATGAATTAATTTAGGTGCTTCTCAATATTAACGAAATAAAATAATTAGTTCGATTATAAAATGATTAATTTAATTGTACACTAATTAACTCAAAATTATAACTATAATTTAAAAGTAAATTGATTAAACACTTAACAAAAAATGTAAAATCTTTTGTGATGATTTTCAAATATTTATTAAATTATATAAAATATATCTGTCATGTAAAAATTAGAAAAATAACAAAAAATACTTAAAATGACTTGAAAAATACTTGAATTTAATAAAAATGATTATTCCAAATCGTTTAAAAATTAAGAGGCTCGAAAGTTAATTCATATCGTGGAGGGTCAAAACTGGGTGTCAACATCGTCAAACGGGTTGGCGATTGCGACTTTGTCCGCTGTTTGGACCACCATTTTAACTGGAGGTCCTATAAAGCTCAACGAGATAAGTGCCCACTCAGCATGTCACAGAGTGGGTTGGCGAGCAAGACTAATGTCACCGAATGGGCGAGAACTGTACGGTTTTAAAGGCCAAAAGTTCAAAAACTTTCACATTCCCTCACTTTTAAACTTTCCAAACTCACACCCGAACTATACTTCCCTATATTTTCGTATTTTTACCGATTCCTAGTCGTCATTGGTGTGTTCGGAGTTGGATATATTTGCCCCCTAGCTTTTCAACTTATTTAATTGGCATTAAAGGTTGGTTTTCTGAACCCCAAATTCATTTTAGCAAATTTTACTCATTTGCAATTGATCTTATCTTAGTGATGCGTGTTGGGCCTCTCTGATTTCTTTGTTTTTGTGCGTGTGTGCATGTGTGCCTAGTTTAATTCGAATATCTTGCCTAAACTGTCTATATTGTTAAATTCCCAAATTGTCGTGCTTAAAATTGATCAAAATCTTGTTGGGTTGTGTTGTGTTTTGGTTGGGTCTAGTCGGGTGAAGTGTAAGTAACCCACATTTGTGCCAAATGTCGTACTTTTCCCAATGATGGAGCGGTTGACGTCATTCTTAAGGGCAAAAGTCGTCAACTGGCCAAATTTGGCCAAACTGGGAGAAGTCTGAGTATTCCAGGGCCAATGGGTGTAATGGTTCTAAGTTTAATTGAGGGAGTGCATGTTTTGATTTTGTTTTCGGGAGCTATGGGGTTGTAGTTGCAAACCACGACTCGTGGTCTTGATCCGTAGGTTAAGGGCCACATTTACAATCTGCATCCCCAGACCATGGACCAGCAGGATGGTTCGTTAGTGGACTCACGGTCCGTGAGTCTAGCGCGTGGTTTGCATTTGTGTTGTTGTCAAATATCTCGGCCTAGTAGAGGGTGAATTGGTCACCCTAAGTCTTGTTTGGTTGAGGGACGGTTTTAATTAGTTATTTATGGTATTTTAAAGGTTTTTATAGTATTAAAACACATTTAGACCTCATTATTTCAAAACCCAAATCAAAACCTCCCCTCCCCTCCAAAAGTTCTCTCTCTAGAAACCTCCATTGAAGGTGAAGACTTCAAGCTTCCAAGGTCAAGACTTCAAGTTTTTCAAGGAATTTTCATGGAGTTCTTCCATAAAAGGTATGGTGGTCTTCATCCTTTACTTATTATCTTTCACGGAGCCAACTTCAAAAGTGATTTCAAATCTTCAAAGTTTCCCCAAAACCCTAGATTTCAATCTATACATGGGTTCCATTCAAAACAATTTCTAAAGGCATTGTTGCATTGAATTGTGAATGAATTGTGGATTTAAAGATGATTTAAGGTGAATTCTTCCTAGAACCCATGTTTTCCCCCAAATTCCTGTGTTGTGATTTGATTGATTATGAAGTATGTGAATTGTTTATGTGTACATGGATATAGAATGTTGAAATTATGTTATTTCTCTTGCCAAATTGTATTGATCTAAGATGTGTGGGTGAATGTGATCCATGACCCTTGAAGGGCAATTTATGATCAAATTACCTATTGAAGTAGAATTGTGCTTGATCTATTGATCCACTTGAAAGGTGGAGGTGTTTACTTACTATGTATATTGTGGTATTTAATTGATGGATATCTTCCTTGTACCTCTATATATGAAGGATCGATGTATGATCATGATGTAAAGTATATGTGTGTGATTTCAATGAATGTATAATGATCATGTTTAGAATGTAATTGTGTTGTTGATTGAAATCATATTCTCAATTAACACTCATGAATGATGATGATGTAATGTGAGGGGTTTTCTCTTATGTATTGTATATGTTGAATTGGTAGGCTTAGGCATCATTTTCTTATATAAATGGGAGTAATGTGAATGAATGTATTTTGATTTAATGTTTTAATGTGTTGAATTGGTAGACCTAATGTTGGTAGCCTTTCATAAATGACTGAATGAATGAATGATGAAGTATTCTAGGCTAAACCTTGGATTGGTAGACCTAATGGTGGTGGCCTTTCATAAGGAGTCTAGGAACTAATGTGATGATTAAAACTTGGATCGGTAGACCAAATGGTAGTGGCTCTTCCTCGTGTGAATTGATAACCTTGAAATGGTAGACCTAATGTTGGTGGCCCTTTCATATGTGAAATGATAAACCTTGTATCGGTAGACCTAAAGTTTGTGGCCCTTCCTGGAAAGTCAATGAGCTATCTTTAATGTACCTTGAATTGGTAGACCTAATGTTGGTGACCCTTTCATGTGTAATGTACCTTGGGTCGGTAGGCCTAATGTTGGTGGCCCTCTCAAGTACAACAATGTAATGTGAATGAACTACTCTATGGGAATTTAGGCTAAGCACCGAGTGGATATGGCTAAGATGGTGACTCTCCCAATGTTAGGTTAGAGTCCAATGAGCATCTTTCTTATCCCATAACTATGTGCCCACATAGGTAAAACACACTTAGTTCTACCTTAGGCAAGTGGAACACCTTCCTTCGTTGTAGGGTTACATGACACCGAATTCCATGATTTAGCTCTCATGGTCTATGTCGGTTAATGCCTATTCCCATCATGTGAGATGTGCATTATGGTTTCTTGATGAGTTCTATGAAGTGTGGGTGGTAGTATGGGATGCTATCCATGCATTGCACGAGTAGGCTTTGAGAGGGTCATAGTGAGTTCTCTAAGTCTTAATGGCTAATGTATGTATGTCCTCCTATGATAAAGTTAATTAGAATGATGGTCTAATGTCTAGTGAATGAAGGTTCTCTAAACGAAGTTAATGAAGAATGTTGACTTATATGCTTAAATGTAAATGATGCATGCTATACTTGGATTGTATCATTGATAACGTTCAAATATACTTCTTGAAAAGAAATATAAATGATCGTATGCAATATATTTACCCAACTATGAGTCGGGGTCGATCCCACAGAGAATATAGAAGAATATTATCAATAGCAAATATTTAACTCGATAGTCGTTATATAAAAATGGGGGGATTTAAATTGAAGTAAAATAAAAACAATAAAAAGATAGCT
>JAJOOR010033428.1:0-13018 GCA_036250505.1 Solanum acaule | reverse complement strand
CTACCCATGATGGCTACATGGTTTATGGAGAATTGAGTTAATATGAACTCGCATCCCCATAACGGTGCTCAATACTACTCCCAAAATATACTTAGCTCATATGTTTTAAAAGCAAACTTCTTTATTTGGTTTGAGATAATTACTCAAAACTTAGCTTAAAAGCTCCATTGGAATCGATGTTCCCTTTTCTTGCTCAAATGTGAAAACATTTATAAACTCTTTGGGAATACTTAGTTCCCTTATTGCTTTTTGAGAAATGAACTCACTCTTTACTCTTTTCTTAATTTGAAACTTAAGTCTTAAAACAATGTTAAAACGTTTGTTAAAGACTTTTGAAAACTTTATAAACTTTGTTTTGACTTGCTTCTTAACTTTTAGATTTGACTCTTAACTTCTCTTGACTTTGATCTGAACTTTCCTTGAATTGGATTATGGATTCAAGATTCATGATCTCATGTTTATGGATGATTTCATGATGTTTAGATGTACCTTAAAGTGTTGGAATCAACTAGAAAAGATAGGTACAATGCTAAGGAACAAGTACGAAAAGGTGGGGAAGAAATGGGGAGAACTGGCGTCCCTGGCGCTCTGAAAGGCGTAGGGCGCCAGCCCTCAAAGTTCAGAGAGCTTGCTGTGGCGCTCTGGCTGGCACGGCGCGTTAGAGCCCAAAGTTCAGAGGAACTTTTGTGGCGCTCTGGGAGGCGCGGCGCCCCAGCCCCCTCCCCAGAAAACTCCAAACTTTCTTCTTCATTTTTCAACTCGAAACCCACTAATTTCACTTGATTCTTTCCCCAAACACTTAGAATCATTAATACTCTCAATATACACTAGATTCAACTCGAAATTTCACCCAGAAACATGAATCAAATCATCAAGAAACTTCAACAACACAACCCACAAGAATTCAACGAAACTTTCAACAATGTTCATCAAGAACTCAATTTCTAAACTTTCAAAGACTTAAATTCTCTGAATTGAATCATGGTTGGCGCGTGGGCGAACTAACCCAACGCTATGTGATCTCACATACCTTGTAGGGATCAGCCCCGATGAAATCCACAAGCCAACCTCGACGAAATCGACGAATCTTGAACGTTCTTCTCCTTTCTCCTCTTTTCTCCTCTTCTCCAAGCCCTAGCGTAAAATTCACTTTTCTAAAACTGACTAAAATCTGAATTTACCCCAATTAAACTCCTAAAAATGAATTAGAATAATTAGGTAAGGAAAAGACTAAATTACCCTTCCAAAATCCGGATTGGACTTTTTCCTTATTCCAACAGCCCAACTTCCAAAGGGCATAACTCACTCATACGAACTCGGAATCACGCAAACTCAGCGGCGTTGGAAAGATCATTCCAAGATCTTTCCTACCATATCTGGAGGTACCTCTAACTCATCCTGAGCTAGAAGTTATGGCCGTTTTAAGTTGGCCAAAACTCACTTCTCCTAACTTAAACAAAATTTCCAGATTTTTCATTATTTCTAAAAATGATTATTTCCAATTATAAGCTTCTTCCTAGTTATTTCAAATTGTGAGATGTTATAGTACTCTTTATGGTGTCTCATGGAACTAATGACTTATGTTGCTGGCAGAGGCGGACTTAGACCTTAAGGAGGGGGTGCACGCAGTGGCGGATTAGGATTTTAAGGTTGTGAGTACTCAAGTCAAAAATATAAAAAAGACATGTTAAAAGATTTGAACTAAAGTTCAACAACACAATAAGAGCCTTAAGCACCCACCCAAAAGCCAATGGACTAATTAAATCATTTGGTCATTGGGTGCTCTATGTTAATTTTATACAAATACTTCTTAATATATATATATATCCCTAGACGAGGCTAGTGGGTGCTCGAGCACCCGGAGGACACCATGTGGGTCCGCCCCTGGGTGCACGTGCACTCGCTAACTTCGAAAAAAATCATGTGTATATATGTATATCTATTTTGTGAAACTGGCAGAAACTAAAATATAGTTTAAAGTGCACCCATGAGAAGTATAGGAGTACCCTTGGGATGTTGGTACAAGCTAGAGGAATCACTCGTGAGACTAGGGTTCGAATCCAGCTAAAGCCCTTTTTCATTATTTTTTATTTTAAGCTTAGAGCTCATATCTGAGCTAAGGTAATATTGGAGTACCCGAAGTCTTCAATTCCTAGGTTCGCCTCTGGTCACTTGCTAGGACTCTTCAAAAATGTCAGGTGGTAACTATGGCAACTTATTCGAGATATTACTGATTTTTATTTTAAGCTTACAGCTCATATTTGAGCTAAGGTAATATTGGAGTACCCGAAGTCTTCAATTCCTAGGTTCACCTCTGGTCACTTGCTAGGACTCTTTAAAAATGTCAGGTGGTAACTATGGCAACTTATTCGAGATATTATCGATAATGCGCGCCTATGGCGAAACGAATATGACCTACACTCATCATCGTCGTAATTCCTTTGTGAAAGTAGAGTAATTACCACTTTATGAAATTATACGGAGTATGTTATTGTTGTTAAGTAAACAGAGGAACTTAGGAACAGAGTAAAGCAGGGGCGTGCATGTTTATATGGATGATTAAGCTAATCCTGATTTTAGACTGATTAGGACTAATCTTCTCTTTATCCTTCTTCGTTGTACAACTTGTGTTTAACCCAATCCTTTTTAAATAAGGTTTAAATTTTACCTTTTCCTTTGATTTAGGAGAAAATATTAGATATTTCCTAATTTGACATGTTTTCTCTTAATTTTATAATAACATATTTAAGATTACAAAATTAAATAGCATTTTGATACATCATATATTAATAACCAACAAATTCAAAGTTTTAGTCGATTAATTTTTAAAATATGTATGACTGATTCTATGTGAGCTAAAATTTTGTGGGTTCAGTGATAATAATCTATTAAATAATAGTACTCATTATGTTTTAAAGGTGAACATCGCATTTTTGGAGTTTATGTATCATGAAACAAGGATTTAGAATTATCTTGATTTCTGTATGTATTAATCCATGGATTTTTTAAAATATGCATGTCTGACTCCGTTTAAATAATAGTACTCATTATGTTTTAAAGGTGAACATCGCATTTTTGGAGTTTATGTATCACGAAACAAGGATTTAGAATTATCTCGATTTCTGTATGTATTAATCCATGGATTTTTTAAAATATGCATGTCTGACTCCGTTTGAGCTCTAATTTTGTGGATCCGTTGGTGATGACCTATTAAATTATATTCATTATTTTTGAACGGTAGACATAATTTTTATATTTTTTTATTTTGGAGTTAATGTGTCACAAAACATGAATTGAGGAATATGTTTTTTTCTGTGTGTATTAGTCCATAAATTTTCAAGAATATGTGTAAACTGTTTTATTTCAGCTCAAATTTTGTGGATCCATTATTGGTGACAACCTATTAAATGATACTCATTGTTTTCCAAATGCGAATATTGAATCTTTTGGAGTTTATGTATCACGAAACAGGAATTTAGAATTATCTCAATTTTTAATGTGTATTAGTCCATAATTATTTTTGGGATAAGTGTGACTTGATGTGTTTGAGCTTAAATTTTGTGGGTCCATTGGTAAGACCTATTGAATGATACACATTATTCTGGAAAGGTGGACATCACTCTTTTTTGTGGAGTTTATGTGTCATGAAATAAGACTTTAGGAATATCTCAATGTATATTAGTCCTCGAATTGTTTAAAATACATACGATCAATTTTGTTTGAGTTGATTTCTCTAGGTTATTGGTGAAGGTCTTTTAAATGATGCTCATTATTTTCATAAGGTGGACATCACATTTTTATGAGTTTATGTATTATGAAACAAGGATTCAAGATTATCTCGATTTTTTGTGTGTTATCCATGAATTTTTCAAGATATCTACGATAGACTCAGTTTGAACTCAAATTTTATGGGTCTCTTGGTGACGACCTACTAAATAACACTTGCAAACTTTCATTTTTATACCGTTTCTATTAATCATAGAGAAAATGAATTTTCCACAATACATGCAAATTCCCCTGATATATCTCTTCATACACGATTTAAAAGTAATCATTATTTTTTAAACTTCATGTCATATTAAATTAAAACACAAAAAATAAATGATGGAGTGACATCAAACATGATATTCTAAAAGAATAAGTAAATTTAAGATTGTTAAATAACACTCTTCTTTCAAATATATAATTATAACAACCTTTCAATTTACTTACAAAGCACATTGCAACATTTCACCCAACAAGACCCTTTAAAATATAATTATAACAAATTTTATCTCCTTAAAAAGTCATTAGGATTAGTAAGGTAAAACCTAATTCCCTTGCATGTACTTTTCTCTTTGAGCTACCTTTTTTATTTTTATTAATAAAAATCTAGCCCCCTATGTACACCTTATCTAGCGAAATTTCAAAAAAATAAAATAAAATATAATCTTAATACAATCCAATTTCATAACAATTTCTCAATCCACAATCTCTAAACAAATCCCCACAAACAAATGCATAATCTTTAATAGGCAACATTTGAACATACACCCATTTGAAATTTTTAGGGTTGTTCTCTTCAGTAACATCCCTAATTCAACATGCTACCTGTTTATTGCTACAAATTAGACCATAACCAACATCCAAAAAAACATGCTTAAAATGAATGACAACACCAGTATCCTGACGAACTGCTCAAAAAACGTGACAACCTTATTGATAAGCCATCGATTCTGGAAGTCTATGAACGGGGCGGAGTAAATGTATCGTATTTCTACTCGTCCCTTAGTAGAAATACATAACATCTACTCGCCCATGCCATAGATCTGCATAGCCTGTGGCAGATCGAGAAGGTTGTCAAGTGTTTTGAGCAGTTTGCCAGGTTGTTGGTGCTGCCATTTGCGAAAAATGTGTTTGATCAACTTTTACAATGTCGAGAAAAATTGGATAGATGTTTATAGGGATGATTTGGTATAAAATTTGGAATGTATATGACCACAATAAATTATTTACTTAGTAAAGCTTGGTTTCACATTTCTATGGTACATAATTAAGATTAGATTACTGTGATTAATCATATTTTGAAATTTTCAAGTCAACTACAACTTGATTTAATGAATCTGGCACAAAAGCAAGTTATTTTGATGCGATTATAATTAAGATTTTTTATTAAATAGACTTAATAATAAATAATAGTTAATTGGTAATAATAAATTAAATTACACTAATGATTAATTATATTTGACACATTGCATACACAAACAAGTTATTTAAAAGGAATAATATCTAAATATGACATTTAATTTGACTTTATCTGACAACTATGACTATTGACTTTCTTAGTGCACAAGTAAGCACTTTAGCTATTCAAAGCATGAACAAATAAATACCCGAATACTACTAGAAAGAATGTGTGAAATACACCCAAGTCATATGCGTCAAAGGTAAAACATTGACTAACTCACACAAAAAATTGAGAAAATCACTTAATTCCTCTCGAGTGGCCCTTATATGCTAAAATAATAGTGTGGATCATGGTGATGATATACATACATGTTTTCCAAAGTCATTATGGAGGGTCTTCTAAAGGTTTTGGAACAAAAATTACCCGAAACGATATCACCAAAAAGTTCATTGACTAACACACACAAAAAACTAAGAAAATTGCCTAATTCTTAATGAGTGGCCCCTAAATGCTAAATAAAATGTTGTGGATTATGGTGACGTACCATTCCCCTAAGTCATTACGGAGGGTCCTACTTAGGTTTGGAAAAAAAAAAGTACCCAAAAACCATTTCACTGAAAAATTCATTGACTAACAAACAAGAAAAACAAAGAAAATCGTCTAATTTATGTTGAGTGGCTCCTAAATGCTAAAAAAAACTATGTCGATCATGGTGAGTCTATACGTATTGTTCCGCCAGGTCATTATAGATATTACTATAAAGTTTTTTGAAAAAGTGTCTGAAAACCATATCTCTGAAAAATTCATTGGCTAACACACACACACAAAATTGAGAAAATCGCACAATTCTTTTTTAGTAGCCCTAAATGCTAAATAATGGCCTGGATCATGGTGAGAATATACATATTATTTCCCCAATTTATTACGGAGGGTCCTCTAAGGGTTTTGTAAAAAAAGTGCTCGAAAACCATATCACCAAAATTGACTAACACACACGAAAAACAGAGAAAATCGTCTAATTCCTGTGGAGTGGCCCCTAAATGCTAAAAACAATGATGTAGATCATGGTGAGTCTATATGTACTACTCATCCAACAGGTTATTACGGAGGGTCCTATAAAGATTTTGAAAAAAAAAGTATCCAAATATTATATACCAAAAAATTAATGTACTAACACGAAAAACTAAGAAAATTGCATAATTCAAGTTAAGTGGTCCCAAAATGCTAAAGAAAATGACATGGATTATGGTGAAGCTATAATTGTTGTTCCTTCGTGTCATTACAAGGGATCCGGTAGAGGTTTTGGAAACAAAATTTCAACAATCATATTATCAAAAAATTCATAGACTAAACATATAAAAACTGAGAAAATCATCTAATTCATGTTGAATTACCCGTAAATACTATAAAAGATGTTTTAGATATCATGGTGAGGCTATAGGTATTGTTCTCTAGGTCTTTATGGAATATCCTGTAAAAGTTTTTGAAAAAAAAATGCTAGAACACCATATCACCAAAAAATTTATTGACTAACACATACATAAAAGTGAGAAAATCGCCTAATTCGTGTTGAGTAGTTCCTAAATACTAAAAGAATGGTGGATCATGGTGAGACTATGTACACTATTTTCACATGTCATTACAGAGAGTCTTGTGAAAGTTTTGAAAACAAAGCAACTTAAAATCATATCACCAAAAAAATCATTATCTAACATACACCAAAAATTGAGAAAATTGTCTAATTTATGTTGAGTGGCCCCTAATTGCTAAAATATGGTGTGAATCATTGTGAGTTTATACGTATTGTTCCCCAAGAACATTATAGAAGGTCTTGTAAAGATTTTAGAAAAGAAGTACCCGAAAACCATATTACCAAAAAATTAATTGTCTAACACACGAAAAATTGAGAAAATTAACTAGTTCTTGTTGAGTGAACCCTAAATGCTAAAATAATTGCGTGAATTATGGTGAGAGTATACGTACTGTTCCCCCAAGTCATTGTAGAGGGTCCGAGTTTCCGAAATCTTATGACCACAAAATTCATTGACTAACACGCGAAAATAGAGAAAATCGTTTTATTCCTATTGAGTGACCCCTAATAGCTAAAACAACGGCATGGATCATGATGAGACTATACCTATTGTTCCTCAGGTCATTACGGAGGGTCTTGTAAAGGTTTTGAAAAAAAGTTTCCGAAAACCATATCTCCAATGAATTCTTTGACTAACACATAGAAAAAAACTGAAAAAATCACTTAATTATGTTAAGTGGATCCTAAATGGTAAAAAATGGTGTGGATGATGATGAGGTTATATGTTTTGTACCCCAAGGTCTTTATGGAGGGTCAAGTAAAGATTTTTGAAAAAAACTGGCCGAATACCATGTAATGGACCCTAAATTCTGAATAACATGTGTGGATCATGGTGAGGGTATACACACTATTACCCCAAGTCATTACGGTGCGTCCTATAAAGGTTTTGGAAAAAGGTTTCGAAAATTATATTATTGAATGGCCCCTAAATACTAAAAAATAGTGTGGATCATAGTGAAGCTAAATGTATTGTTCCACCAGGTCATTATGGAGGATCATGTAAAGGTTTCGGAAAAATAAAGTGCCCGAAAACCATATCACCAAAAAATCATTGACTAACATAGAAAAACTTGGAAAATCGCATAATTTCTATTGAGTGACCCTTAAATGCTAAAATAATGGTGTGGAGCATAGTGAGGCTATACCTACTGCTCCATTAGGTCATTATTGAGGGTTGTGTAAAGATTTGGAAAAAAAAATGATCGAAAATCTTATCACCGACAAATTATTTGAGTAACACTCATGAAAAATTAAGAAAATCGCCTAATTCTTGTTGAGTGACCCCTAAATACTAAAAAATGATGTGGATCATGGTGAGGATATACATATTGTCCCCCGAGAATATTACGAAGGATCCTATAAAGATTTTAAAAAAAAAAAGAGTTCAAAAATCATATCACCAAAAAAATTATTGACTAGCACGCACGAAAAACTCAGAAAATCACTTAATTCCTTTTGAGTGACATCTAAATGCTACAAGAATGATTGAATAATTGTGAGACTATACATATTTTCCCCTTGGTCATTACGGAGGGTCTTGTAAAGGTTTTGAAAAAAATGCCAGAAAATCATATCACCAAAAAATTCATTGATGCACAAGAAAAATTGAGAAAATTATCTAATTCATGTTGAGTGGTCTCTAAATGCAAAAAAAAATGACGTTGATCATGGTGAAACTATATGTATTGCTCCCCGAGATGATTATGGAGGATACTGTAAGGGCTTTGCAAAAGAAGTGCCGAAAACTATATCACTAAAAAAAATTGACTAACACACATATAACTTTAAAAAAACGTCTATTTCCAATTGACTGGCACCTAAATGCTAAACATATCGAAACAAAATCGATAATCCGTTATTTTATTTTAGTGTATTAATTTAAAATGACACGAAGTTAAAAAAAAATAATGATAATATTTAAATCGGGTAGAAAGTGATATTTGTCCTTGAAACAATGTATAAATGAAAGTTTGCAAGTGTCATATTTAATGAAACACTGTGATATATGGATTTGCATTAGTTTTCAAATTGTAAGCAGATCGAAAAATTGTTTGGATTGGCTCATGCTATTAGGCAATAATATTAAATTTTACTATTTTTTTCCTGTTAAATATCAAATGTGACTCACTAATATGTTGTCTAATGATTTATATAAAGCTTTTGGATTTGGCAGATGTTGTTTATTCTTTAAAAAAAACACCCAAAGGATTATTAAAACCATATGGAAAAAGCACAAAAAATTAGGTTTACTAGACAAAAATTTAAACAAAATTTACGATTTGAGTGAATTTTGATTATATCATCAAACCACTACATTATACAATTTGCTACCAATAATATGGGTGTGATTTGCACAAATAAAATGTTGAGTGTTATCATTCAAATTTCCATTATAAAAATAGATTCGCAAAATATAGACAAGCTGTACCTAATATTATTGATGTATTATATCGAAAATAACCAAATCATGAAAATAGATGTACATAATATTTTGACAAAGACCCTTAATATTCTCAAATCCTATGTTAGAATTGGTCATTCCTAATAATCTTCTATACAAGCAAAATACTAGTTCTACCTACATTTGATTATCCCAGTCTTATACTACAAAATAGCACAAAATCTTAATTTTCTAATTGATTTTCATTATATTCTTTTAAGGTTTTTTTTTATAACAATAAAAATTCCCAAATTAAAATTTTAATTTTTGGATGGATGAGGATGTCTATTGAAAAACAAGAAGTTGTTTAAAGTATATTATTTCTCCCTTTTTATTAAAATTAGAACATTTTTTTTTTCATGACATTTGCATAATCAATAAAATTATAGAGAAAACAAGTTATTCAATTACATTTTACAATATGATTATGGTTTCCAATTTTCCTAAAAAGAAATATATTTTAATTTTTATTTATATTGTCTTGGACTTGGTTAATTTTTATTGTTGTCAATCATTTATCAATATTAGTAATTTAGATGCTACTGGATTTTCATCAGCAGTGGCAACTTGGTATGGATATCCCACTGGAGCTGGAAGTGGTAATTTATCAAAAATCGATTTATTTTTTACACAATCAGTATAATTTAACATGTTATAACAATACAAACAGTTATCGATAATTTTTTTTTTGGTGTTTAGGGGGAGCTTGTGGACTAGAAGATGATGTAGCAAAAGCACCATACAACGCGATGATAACCGCAGGAAATCAAGTTTTGTTCAAACATGGTTTAGGATGTGGTGCATGTTATCAGGTATGTACATACGTATGACTTTCTTAAAATAACGTACTCAGGATCAATAACTTTTAAATTCTGAATCTGTCGTTGTTCAGGTATTATGTAATCAAAATGAAGAATGTTCACAAAATCCAATAACAGTAACTCTTACAGATGAGTGTCCAGGAACATGTAATGATGATCCAATTCATTTTGATTTAAGTGGAAATGCCTTTGGAGCTATGGCAAAATATGGCCAAGCTGACCAATTACGTAATTTTGGAAGAATTGATATTTATTATAAAAGGTGAGTGAGTTTCTTTATAACAAACTTAAAAAAAAATTGTACAATATTATTTTATGAATTTAACTTATGATAAATATATTAATAATGTAAAAGAATTTGCATTATCTATGTGATTTAACATGTTAAAAAAACATTGCAAAAAATCTTTCATCGGTTTTGGGTGTGTTTTAGTAGTGTTACTTGTTTTATTTTTCATGTAACGACTGGAATTAGCTATAAACTTTATTGTTAGTTTATTCGTAGCTAACTGAAATTCATCGCTTATTTAGATTAGCGATAGATTTTGTTGTTTAACTACAAAATTTGTCTGATTTTTTTAGTTGTATTCTTTGATTAATTCCTCTTGTGATTATTTTCAGGGTGACATGTGACCATAAGCAAAATATTATGTTTAAGGTTGAAAAAGGATCAAACCCTCATTTCATTGCAATTGAAGCTCAAAATGGAGATGGTGATCTTTCTTTAGTAGAAATAAAACATACAAATTCAAATGAATGGCTTCAAATGCAACAAATGTTTGGAGCAACATGGTCAATAAATATTTATCCAGACACACAAATACCTCCTTTCTCTATTAAGTTAACTTCACAAAATAAACATCAAGTTCAAGCTGATAATGTCATTCCTATAAATTGGCAAGCAAGAGAAATTTACTATTCAAATGTCAATTTTTCTCCCTAATTATAAAGTTTTTTAGTTTTATTTTTGGAGGATTTGAGGAATTTTAGAGATTACAAAATGAATTTTTGGACTTCCTTTGTATACCAATAATAAAATATATCAAATTCTTTATTTAAATTGAGGAGCTTGCTGTGGTACAATTTTTTGACCTAATAAACTTATAAATTATACATGTATTTAAATAATAGATGAATCAATGAGTTATCATAATTTTCTATTAACAATTTAACATATACATTCCTTTTAAATTTATATCATATTCTATTATTATATATCCTAGTTTTATCAAACCTGTATTGTTAATCTATATTTAATAGTAATGTAGTTCTAAAAATACTCAAAATATCACATATTTCTTAGATATAAGGACCAAAATTACACATTTTAATTTATTGAAGGTTAAATGTATACTATATCACAAGTTCACATCAGAAATCGTCAACATGAACACAAATGAAATCTTGAATTGTGTATAGAAAGAAAATGAACCACTTCTATTCTTAGAGTTGAGGTAGACCAAACTCAAAATTTACCAATAATTGATGGACCAATAATGCTATTATCCCAACTATAAAAGTAGAGTAATTGATTGAGAGATGTGTGATGTTGTATTGCCATGAAAATTCAAATGTTAATTTACATATAGACATGGCCTTAACTTAAATTGTGTGATGAAATCTACACAAAGAAATTTGGCATTTACATAGTTGGTCTATTTGCATCAAATTTAGGATTACTCTTCTCATTTGTTCTTAACAATTTGTTGCTGCACCACCAAGACTGAAACTGGTCTATTGATCTCTGCAGCTGCAAGCATGTCACCAACTGGTCCAAGTTCTGGCAAATCATTCCATTCATTAAGACCTAATAGTTGTTGTAGATCGTCGCGATGACGCCTTCCGACCATGATAAGATCAAAGGCTTCTTCCATAGCATGTATGATCAAAGCTGTTTCAGCTCCATCTTTAACTCTTTCCTCTCTGTATACAATGTTATCCTGGTGCTGACCAAGAAGTCTTACCTCCTTCAACATCTCAGCATCAAGTACAGCATCCCACTGGTTTTCACGTACGTCGATGTCCCATGACACGAATCTAACCACAGTCAGCTGAAGTTCAGGTGATCTTGACATACATTTAGCATAAGCTAACGCCTCACGATCATCATTGCCTCCCATGAAAACCACGGATACTTGATACATTGATGACTCATTACCGGATTGACTTGCTAGACGTTTTATTTTCTGACGGTCAATTAGGATACCTACAGAACAAGGGGCCAAGTCCAATACATTATTGTTGATTGTTCTCAAGTTACTGCTGTCCAAGATAATCTTCCCCTGCTGATTCCATTTCCTGTGAAACGGGAGTATGATCATGGATGCTAACTTGTCGAATGCAAGTGAACAAATGTCCTGATGCATGAACCTTGGCAGTGACATTGAGGTGAAGAAATGAGTACTAGCAGATCCCAAGAACTGAGTTTCAAATGCTATAAAAACTTCCACCATCTTTTGCGATCGAGCAACGCCAGAAGTATTCTTTTGGCCAAGCTGATGATCAATTAGAACTGGGGATGCTCGACCAGCAAGTTCCACCAAGTGTAGCGCATACACAGATAAAGGACTTTCTTTACATGGAAAAGAAGCATCTAAGATCTTTCGGGCACCTACGACATCATCAAATCGATGAGCACAAGAAAGCAAGCGCAACTCAGAATTGCTTGAAGCATGTTGGATGTCTCTTTTCTGATAACCGGCATATATCCTTGTATGATCATAGAGCGTTCCAACGCAGAAATGTGAGAGTGCAGCTATGAGTAATACAGATGCAGTTAGCATGGAAAAGGTTTCTCCATCAACTGTCTGTGCTTCAATAAAGGAGAAGAGAAAACGGAATTAGAAGTCTGGCTGAAAAAGGTTATTAGCATGTAGGACACATATTTTCATGTAGGATGTCACATAGGATGTGTATGTCTATTTGTTCAGCTCTATACAAATTTAAGTTTTTACTTGTGTACATCCAAAGTTTTTTTTTTTTTTTTTTTTTTTTTTTTT
>JAJOOR010033427.1:0-15990 GCA_036250505.1 Solanum acaule | reverse complement strand
AGGTTAGTTCTTCTTTGAACTCAAGTATGAAAGGTGAATTACTTAGATTGTAATGATGCTATACCTAATGTGTTGTTGTGGTGTTGATGACCTAATTTCCTCATCCTTAACCCTCTACACTTGAATTAGCTATGAAATATGTATGTATGCTATGGTATGATTGTTATATGATTGAAAGGTAGTTCTCATGATTATAATGTAATGTAAAGTGAAAGGTTTACTCACTTGCTAAGTGTTTCTAAAGTGAAAGGATTGTTACTTACTTATGAACACATATGATCTATTATGGTAAGATGTCTACATAACAGTATAGAAAAGGCTAATGTGAACTTATGTGATGACTAAAGATGATTACAAAAGGGAAATAGATGCTTAGCACCGAAAGGGCATGTAAATGAGATGGGGGTCTCACGTTTAGTAAGTCCGGCTCCCCACATGGGTTTCCTCACGTTTAGCAAGTCTGGATTACCCACGGTATGTGTTGTCTCATGAGATGGAAATCCCACGTTTAGTAAGTTAGGGTTTCTAGAAGCAATCTCCTTGACCATTAACTATGTGCCCACATAGGCCTTTAGCTTAGTGGATCCACCTACATATCTATGTTATGAATGGTTACACCTTAGGCAAGTGTTAACCCTCTCTTTTCGGTGTGGGAGTAGAACCCCGAATTCCATGTAGCTCTCATGGTCTATTTCGGTTATGGCAATATCTCCCTAATGTAAAAGTAAATGAAAGTATGAAAGGTGTGAACTATTACTAGGGATTTCTTAAGGGTTTCTACATAGTGTAAGGGAGGGTATCAGACTTCTCTTTCACATTGCACTTGTGGGATCCTAAGAGATGGTTGTAGTAGTGTTCTCTTATGATTATGATGATTATGACTTATGTATGTTGAAGCTATGTTATGTATGATCATTATGAATATGGTAAGTTATGATGAAATATGATCTTATGAATGTAAGCATGAAGTAGGTTGCTTAATGTGATACTTGGCTTTGAGTAGGGTTATGGAATTATATTCCTTGCATTGCACTAGTATTGCTTGGGTTGTCTACATGTTAGGATGATATTATGTTGGTTTGTACTATGATGCTTACTTTATGTGCATATTGGATTTACTTGGTAAAAAGCATGTTTTGGCTAAATGTACTTTTATGCATGTTTTAATGGTTTTTATGCATAGTAGCCATACTTAGTACGTGTGTTGTACTAACCCATATTTTCTTCCCTTTTCCCCCAAACATTTAGGTTCGGGCCGTTGAGGATTCAAGCTTATTTCTCAAGACACTTGGAGTTGCTTCCCCAAGTTGGTGAGTCCTCAAGTCCGAGGACAAAACCCTATGATCTAGCTTCTATGTTTAGTTTTTTGCTTATGTTGATAGACATTGTTGTACTTTCCTATTTCTAGACTTCTTATTGATGTAAGGGCTAAGTCCCATTTTCATTACTTCTATGTCTAGATGGTACATTGTGATGATGTTAGATTCCATTTTTCATATATGAAGTGAAGTTGAACTTCCAAAGTAAATTTTTTAAATTTTCCGTGATTTTATTCTATGATACATGCAATGATGAATGCTAAGGGCTTGTATAAGACCTCTTCGAGGTCAAATACATCGGTAACGACTAGGGGGTTCTCTCGGGTTGTTATAAGTTTGAACGATAACCACCTCCTTGTTTGGCTAGGAAGTTCACCTCTTCATTATACAATGCTTCAAAATTAGGCTCATCGGGATTAACACACCCGACACCCATATCATTGACACTTCGAGCACTAGCTCCCATCACATTTTTGGACAAAATGTAAAGTTGTGTCATGATCATTGCCATGTTCTGATCCCTCTCTTGGTCTTTCTGAAGCTGCTCCTTGGTTAATTTAAACGTGAGAGGGAGACCTAATCTTCGCGGGTGTACCAAGCCTGATTAATTGTGGTAATACCATCCAAAAGTTGGGCTGCTATAACGTAAGGTTATTGCATCAAACCTCTTGGGGAAAGTTGGTCTGCTACACCCTTGTTCACTGAATCAAGGCTTCGGTAAAAATACTATAGAAAAATGTTGTCGGGCAAACCATGAGTTGGGCATTGCAGCGCCAACTTCTTGAATCGTAGCCAAGTATCATGAATTGGCTCACCCTCCAAACACTTGAAGCTTTGGATGTTGTCCTGGAGTATCATCATCTTTGAAGGAGGGAAAAATCTCACTTGAAATGCGGTGACAAGCTCTTCCCATGAAGTGATTGATTCTCTTGGCAACTCAACCAACCACTTAGATGATTCTGCCATTAAAGAAAATGGGAACAACCTCAACCAGACCGACTCTTGGGATATGTTCTTGAAGTAGAATGGTCTGCAAACATCAACAAAGTTTCTAATATGCTCATGGGGATCCTCATGAGCCAGCCCACTAAACAACCCTTTCAATTGCAAGAGCTGCAACATGGTACTTGTAATATGGAACACAACATTCCCTTCAGTAGGAGGCAAGCGAATGGCACCAATTCCACCCATTAGATGAGGGTCATTAACATTAGGCTCATTGACATCGTTGAGGTTGCCGATGTCATCTTGGTGGCCCACTTGGCTACCACTGCTTCCGTTCACACTCATTTCCTCTGTTCAAAACAACAATAAACAAACCAAAACTGAAAGTAAGTAGATTGAACTATGACTAACAAGAACAAAATTCAGCTTAACCAAAGAATCTTAACCAACACCACTCCCCAGCAGTGGCGCCATTTTGATTAACGTTTCAAGGACACTTCATCCAATTCTAAGTGTCAACGATTGCTAGTCAGTATAATAACCCAACCAGATAAGTTGGGGTCAAATCCCACATAGAGTGGTACGTGTTTAAGATTCAAGAGTCAAGTGTGAGTATGCTCAAATCAACCATAGGAATAGACATATCGAATAAAAATATAATTCAAATTAAGGGGTGACATGAATGTCAAATAATAAGGGGTTTTTGGTTTAAATTATCAACTACAACAGCAGTAAATAACACAAAAATAACAATAATGAGACGGGTTCTTGGCATGTGATTCGATTATAGGCTAATGTAGACAAATGGGTAATTGTAAATGTTAGGAAAATAGCTATAAATTGGTAAATAAGCTAGCCTATAGAGGAGGTAAATTTTACCCCGAATCAAGTCGATTTCTCTCGAACATCGACAAGCATGGAAAATAAGAACATCCTACGCCTTATTCCATTCTGAATGTGTGGAAAAGAGTTTAGGATACACTCTCTCGAGCTGAACCCATGACAACCCAATACCCACAGACTATCAATCAATAATCTTGGTTTTAAAACCTCTCTGTCGAGCAAGCCAAAACACGAAGGTAGAACTACATTTGAAACTACAATTCTTTAAATTAAACCACAATTAATGATTGAAATCACTTCTAGACAACATTTAAACTAACAATTAGCAATACCCATAAACTAAATCAGCCCATAATCACATAATCACACCCCAATAATTAGGGTTTTAGCTAGACATCATAAAAAGATAAAATCTTTATCAAATTGTGTTTCCATCATCTGGGTAAGATTAATTTCGTCTTTACAAAGGTCCAAATTGAAAAATCTCAAAAGACCTATTTCTGATTTCTCAAAAGTGAAAAACTTCAATTTTTCAAAGCCAAGGAAAACTTGTCTCAATACTCAGAGCTCAAATTGAAAATTAATTAGAAAGCTTACAAAAATGTTTCAATGTTGAAAAACATATTTATAGTCGCCAAAAATATGCTGCGAAGGACCATTCGGCACAGCAAGTCGGGCTCGCCGATGAACTCGATGATCCGCCCTTTGGTCAATTCCATCGCCTTTTTGCCTTGGCCTTCAGCATTCACCAAGTCTGTAACTTTGGGCGATCAAACTCTGCATCATGGAATCACTCGGCGATCCGCCGACTGCTCCTTTCTCTCGTCAACTTGATTTTCTCCTTTAGGGCTTGGCATACTGGAACTTTAGGTGGTCAAATGGCCACTTGGCGACTCGCCAAATGGACTTGGCGATCACCAGGCTCTCTTTTCTTGCTTCTTTCAGCTCGCTTTGTTCATTTTTGCAAGTTAGTGTCCATGCTTTATTCCTCAATCCAAATACCTGGAAATCAAGGATTTTACATAAGTTATTGGCACAAAATAAGCATTTGAGGACACAAAATCTATCCAAATAAAGCCCTAAAAGAGTCCAACTCTTGGACTTATCAATCACCTCAAGTTATAGACAACATAGGGTAGTGTGAACAAGTGCTTATTCTGCTTTATCGAAAAGGTCACAACCCATTGAAAAGTCAAAATCCTTCAGAAAAGTCATAGCCTTACGGAAAAGTCACAACTTTACATAAAAGTTACAATCTTTACAAAAGTCCCAACTTTTAAAAAAAGTCACAAAATTTTAGGAAAGTCAAAACTCTTTTATAAAAATGATATCTCTTCATTTTTTATTCACACAATTTAAAACCGAAAAATTACTCGTGGCATTAGCTTAATTGTGGTCTTGAAGTGTTCTTTTTTAATAGATCCTACAACATACAAGTCCTACTATGGTCTCAAATCCTTTATTTAAGGTTATGATGAAAGTGGGATAAAAAACAAAATCTTCTTTCAGAAATGCCAGTATGTAGAAGCACAAAAATTATCAATCTCACGTACATAAATGTTTAACTTCAAAACCATTACTTTAGAAATCAAATTCCTAGGAGGAAAAATACGTTACCAACATCACATTATTGGTTTCCTCCCATTAATGCTATGTTTTGAATTTACTTCACCCCTAATTTTTGAAATGCTAGTCAGTAGTTAGCACAATAATTAAATTTACTTCAGCACTAATTTTTTAAGAAAACAATCAACTTAGCTATATATTTTATTGAACTTATTACTATTTATAGAAGACAAGTCCATTTAGAATAGGTAGCTATCAGTTAACACTATTATTAAGTGGCGGAACAAGGTATTGGCAATGTTGTTAATTGTATCCCCTTTGTTCAAAAAACTATATTGTGCAATTAAGGAAAACCTAATATTCCTAGTTATATGTAAACTGTAGAATCCCCTTGACATAAGGGAAGATGCTAGGGCAATGGCAAATGGGGTTCAAAATTTGTTTTAGATCATATATTCAAATCATAGGTATACATTCTAGTGTTTATCTCAAAATTTATTTTGTGAATCTCCTTCGGCCACTACTATAATTGCACTGAAAGTCGTGTTTAAACCCTCATTCAACTCTAGATTAACTATTTATAAATAGCAACCTACACATTTTGCTTCCATAATACATTATATCATACAAAGAAAATGAACATTTGTGCCTAACTCAACTCAAATATTATTCATTTTCCAAGATAATATTTATAGACATTTACTTTCTTATAAAAACTTTGGGACTCTAAATCCACTCTTCCACACCCCAAAAGCTAGCTATTAATGTGGGAGAGCCTTGACGGTTCCACACTAGGTACCTTTCCCTCTACCCCAAGTAGGTAGCTTTTTATGAGGTATCCCTTTTCGAGTTGGGTGGCCATGCGTCTTCCTGTTATGGTGGACATGAAGGAAGATGGATGACTCTAATACCATTGATATAATCGAGAAGAACATGGAATTAACATAGACTAAAAAAGAAAATAAAAATGTTTCTGATAAAATTGAGTGTATCTACCTACTTTAAAATAAAAACATAGCATAAATCATTATTATCATATATAGTGAGGACATGTATATCAACTAATAGGGGAAGCTCTGGTTGAATTTAAAAATGTACCTAAGGAGATTAAGGACTTGATTAAACCCGCTGTCCTGGTTATCCTAGACTAAGACGAAAAATCAAAAAATCAAAAGCAAAGGAAAAAAAGAAATCAAAACCAAAAACCTTGTGAAATGCAAAGACTATAATAAGGATTTTTTTAGTATTTGAAGAACATTCATACTTACTTCATGTTTCAGTTGATATACACCTGTCACATTCCTTAACTAGCTATAAATAAAAGAGTAATCTTATTATATCTTTCTTTAAATATAATTAATTCAATATTTTGTCAAATATATTAGGGAAATGAATGTCAATTCCTCCAGTATTGAATAAAGGAACATATCTAAATATAATTGTGATTGAGATTTAAAAATAACTAAAATAGATTATTAGTCCAACAAATCAGCCCACAAGCCAATAATATAAGCATAGAAACATGTAGGTGTGCACTTTTAATATGTTTTCATATTTGTAATTAAAATATAAATGTTGTAAATAAAATGACTATATTTAATTGTGTAAATTAATGTATTAAATTAAATATTCTAGTATTTTTTCCTACTTTATAAGTAAGAAAATACGTCAACGAATGCCTGATGTATTTAAATTTTTATTAAAGTTTAATAAAATAATTACTATATAATAAATATTATATCTAAAAATATGTCTACTACTATAAATCTCTAAAATCTCCACTTAGACTTTTAATCATGACAATTGTTAGAATTACTATCTTTAAATACACGATTAATAATATATGCCCTAACAATCTCCAATTGAGACTCTTAACTATGCATCTACAACTTTAACAAAAAATTAGCTACATAACTTATTGAATGCTTTAGAGAATAAGCTCTTAGAAAAATGATCTTCTCAAGATATTTTCTTAATGCAACTTTGTTTAGTACTGTTTAATCGTCATAACCGATTTTTTACTAACATCTTCAAGTATCCTATGATAAAACTCTCTCAAGAGTGTACACCAAATCAATCTTTGTTACTATTCTTTCACTACCATAAAGTACTACTATTATTTTAGTCACACTATTATATTTTGAGTCTCAATTATTTTTCCAATATCTTTTGTTATCGATGTATTAACAACATACCAAAAGCCCCCCCAACCTATAGTCAGATTCCCAACTACATAGATATACTGCACGGGGATCCTATTACCCCCTTGAACTATGTTAAAATTGAATTAATCTCACCCTATATGTTGAGGTGGCAAAGAAAGTATATTCACTCTCTCAAAAAGAGTGAGATATGATTTTTTTATTAGAACATTAACTTTGCAAGTAATTCCCCTTTTACTTCTATTTATCTTTTATTTTTTATTTTCTTTCTTTTTCTCTCCAACACTCGCCTAATTTAAGTTATCAGAAAATGTCATGAACTTACTTTACTATTCAGCTAATACTAATGCTATATCTTTAATTTCCTCTCTTTTTTTCCCCAAAGAAAATGACTCCCCTTCTTTTAATCATAAACTTCAACTTTTATTCTCACACCACCAATTTTGCTGCTACCATGTCACCATTTCCCCTTTCTATTTCCAAATCTAAAAACCATCTGGCTATCATATTACCTGTTGTTATTGAATTCACTATGGATTTTGCTATCATCTCCAACTCCAACATGGCATCCACTTTTCGAAAACTAACTGATCACACAAACTTATCAAAAATGTCATCTCGTAATTCTCTGATTGGCAGCCTCAAATTCTATTTAAGAATGTTATCATTACCAACTAAATGAAACTTCACTAAATTTATGAAAAATAAAATGAAATAAAAAATATAGAAAGAATAGAAAAAAGAAGAAAGAAAGAAGAAGGTAATGTGCTTTTGGGTTTCACATCAATGGACAAAAGTTACTGTCAAAGAAAAGAAAAACAAAAGTCAAAAGAGGATTAAAAGAAAAAGAGAAAACGAGCAAGGACAATTTAAAATAAAGAAAAAGAATAATAACTTCTTTATTGAAAAAATAATATAATATTATGTAGCAGGAGAGTGTTTATCACTACTTAACATAAATCTGGGTATGACTTTTTAAGGGGGTATATATTTCACTTTTAAAATGTTCAGAGGGATGATAGGACACACGTGAAGTTGGAGTGTGTAGTTGTGATTTCAGGTATAGATTGAGGGGGTTTTAGACCATTTTCTCTATTTATTTTTTTTGCATAATATCACTCTCCTTACTTTAAAGTAGTGCATTTTTCTTACATATATAAATGTTTTTTCTTTTAATTAAATACAATAAATATAAATTTTAACTTGTCAACTAAATGTTCTTGAAGTTATGCATTGCGCTTTTGCTATTTCTATTCTTAGTTTCTATGAAAACTAGTTTCCTTCTAAAATCATGACTTATAAATGGCCCTTTCATAGAAATCTGACATTTATGTTAACAATTATCTTATTTCTTTAGAATAATAAAATACACATCCTTTTGATTTCTCTATGTCACGATCCGAAATGGAGCAATGATGACGCCTACAAAAACAGCCCAGTAGGCAATCCAAACACCCAAACAAGATAATGCGGAAGACAAATATTAAAAGAACAGAAAGAGCGGAATCTGGAATAATAAAGATACAAAATAGGGCATATAGTATAGATATATAAATACATTACAAAATATACAAAATGGGCATGAAAGTGACGAAGAAGGACTAACTATATAAGAGAACCAAATCCTGGACCTAGTGTCCCTGATGCATGAGCATCTAAGTATATAAAGGACTATATACAGGTGAACTGACTAATCAAAATACAAAATACTAGTCAGTAAAAATGATGTAAAGCAACAACTCTTTGGACAACAAAAGCTCACCACCATCAAAGTGCGTGGTACCCACGGGAGATCTGATGCTCAAAGATGATGGCTCATACTAGGAGCTGTATTAGAAAAAAGATGCACAAGTGTAGTATGAGTACCAAAATATGGGGTATTCATTAGGTATCATACACTGACCGAGCTCATAAATATCATAAATATACATAAGCATCACGATAGTTTTATCAGAGAATATGATATTAGGCTAAAAGTAAGAAAACACTACCGAGAGGAAAGACCACAACAACTCTAACTATATAAGCCAACCAATCAGACAACTAAGGAACCTCGCTGTCCAATGCAGGTTTAAATAAAAAGTTATGGGATTATCTCGATGGCTTTACTGTGGACACTTGAGACAACTAAGGAACTTGCCTCAGCTCAACTATAAATGGAATAAAGTAAAACTCGTAATTCAGTCAGCAGGTTGCCGAAGTTTTTCAATATATGCATAGGAAGTAAAAAAAATACTGCATTTCCTTTCAAAAACCAAGTTACCATCTATAAAATCAGTAATTCCGCTTAGTTAAATTCTAGTAAAAAATGTAGTAAAACAATTAAGTGTCCCAATCCCCATATCCCTCAAATACAAGTGCGAATATGCCAAAAACATGCTACATGAACATGATTCCTCACTAACACAATGAAGTAATTGTCAAAGAAGCCTTACTACACTCACACCCAGGACAAACCCATCACAACAAAATCGTACTAACCTGGAACTCTAGCCAGTCCAGGTTCGCGACCTCAAGCCCAAAACATTACAACCAATAAAGCAATAAACTCAAAAATGGTTGAAAAGGAGTACACCAAATGTCAAAAGAACCAATGCACATAAAGTCATTGTTTCAGACCACCTAACATAATTCTAAGGATCTAAAACAATTACCAAGCTAAGAATAAACCTAAAGTAAGGCTTATTGACTAAAATACTAAGCTAAATAACCCGAAATGACAAAAATTTCAAGTAAGGATCATGCAAGCCTATGAAATAATCCTAAAGCCTTCCTAACGATCATACTACTCAAATATATATATATAAGAGAGGGAAACCATAACCTATTGTAAGGTCGAAACAATACTCGAACCTCTACTCTGTAACTTTTCCCTCCCAAAGGGCCTTCGAATGATGCCACACTATAAAAAACATGACGAAAACACCGAAACAAGAAAAACGATACCAATATCAATAATGGAATTCGAAAATGGAAAATAGACCCCAAAAATGGCCTAACCTCGAAAACATCAAGCTAGCCCAGCGGAGAATAGCACCTCCTACCATATAACACCTCGAATGGATCCATCTAAATACTCATATGGTAGTAATTATTATATGCAAAAACTAGTAAAACTGACCTCTAAAATCAATAATTGTCATGACCCAAAGTCAGGCGATGATGGCGTCCACTACATCCCACCTAGTGTAACACCTTGGATTTAGAAAGAAGAAAAAATACAAGACTTTCATAGCTAGTGTCTGTGTCTATGATCCCCACCTAGTATCTGTAGGTGCTCTTACATGCCGTAAGTGGAAACTGTAAGTGGAAGAGTGAGTAATTTTTGAAAGTCAAGTTCCAGTACCCCTTTTATGGTTCACTAGGATGGTCCTTCATTCTATGTATGAGTCATAGGTAGGTCTCGTAGGTGAGCCCAGACTTAGTGAAATTTTGAGGCTCAAAGTAGGGACTTACAGTTGGTATGTACGGTCCATAAGTGGACCTACGAATCGTACATGGGTCCCATCATTTGAAGGTCCAAATTTAAGTCCCTGAATCCCACCTATGGTTGACCAGGACAGAGGTATGATCTGTCGATGAGGGTTTGGAAATTCCTTTTAAGGGTTTTTTAGTCCTGTTTCTAATTAATTAGTGCCTAAATTATGTTGTTTTAATCCTAATCCTAGACGCTATAAGTCTTTTAATCCTAAATCTAAATACTCTAAATCATTCTTTAAATTTCCCCAAATCTCTCCAAGTTCTTCCCTAATATTTCTCTCTCTAAAGCTTGAAGATGAATTCTAGCGTTTCAAGATCAAGTCTCTAAATTCACAATTAATTGTGAGCTTTTGGCATCAAAGTATGATAGTATTCACTTATGTAGCCTTTCCCCCATAGGGTTCCTAAATTCTTCAATTTTACAAGTTATAATCTCCATTTGAAATTAGGCTTTTGTTCAATGTCATGGGTTCTTTTCAATTATGATCCAATTGATTGCTTTATGTATTTTTATGAATGAGTTGAGATATTTACATTTTTTGAAGTTGAATTCGGTTGAAACCATGCATGATCCATGACTTGTAGATTTGATCATATGATGTAGCTTTTGAAGTATAAAAGATGAATTTATGATGATACGCATGTTTCCTTATGAAAATGAAGTGAATGATTTAAGGTTTCTTTGAGATTAAAACATCAATGGTTTTGTTGTTATTGTAAAAGGGTTTTCTCACATAAAGGATTCAATAGGTTGAAAGGACTTCCCACCTAAGTTGAATCAAGATGTAAAATGTTATTCCAAATGAACTTTAGCTTGGATTGATTGATTAATTGTACCCTTCCATGGATTTGACTTTAGCTTGGACTGGCTACTAAATCATGTGTTTCCATGGATAATAAGTTAAATATTGTTAACGACTATCCCGTGGGATTTATTTTGAAGAACAGAGTGGTTAGCGGTGATTATCCATGTCTCATAAACTCCATGTTACCATATGATGATTGTCTTAGATAGGATTATCTAGTGGATCCACATAAGCTAAAATTTCATGGTTCTTACCTTTGATAGTGAGGACACCTATTTTTGGTATGGGGAAGAAAGTAGATTCCATGTTATAGATCACATGGTCTATATGTCAGTTGATGGCTACTTCCCACAATAATGAACAAAGATTACTTCTAAAGCTATCTTAAAGGTATTTAGCTTGCATTGACCATGGTTATGATTTATGTTTTCTAACATGCTATTTTATGATTTAACTTGTTCATTTCACGTCATGTAAAGTCCCTTATAACATGATTTCATAACTCTTATGCATTGCTATGATACTTGGTACATTCCATATACTAACACATACTTTTGCCTATATTGTTTCATTAATGTAGGGTCCGACGCTCCTACCTCTCAGACTAGTGGCTAGATTCACATAGATATTGAAGATTGGTAATTCCTCATGTTTTGAGGATTGAGACTCTTTTATTGCTTTCATGTCTTTTCATTTCATATTTTGTATGTGATGTATGGGCTAGGTTTCAATCACATCTTTTTGATATACTTCCTCTACTTTGGTCAAACTATATGATATTTACATGCTTCTCTTAAAATCTTTTGGTTCTCTATTATCTTGTATGTTGGCTAAGCAGCTTGTGTAGGACCTCTCGAGGTCTTATATGACATGTCACATTTAGGGTGTATTTTGGGTCGTGAAAAACTTTGTATCAGAGCATAAGATTTAGAAAAGTCCTAGGATGTTTCATAAGTTACGTTGAGTAGACTCTTGTTAATGAGTGTGAAGCATGCCATATTTATGAATGAGATGCTATAAGATTTTTAGGAAATGACACTTCTTTCATTACTCTAAAGTGTGATAGAGTTTAACTCTATATGTTTCTCTCCTAATTCATATTCGATGTTTTTAGGATATGGCCACTTGAAGGGCATATGATAGAAGGAATGTGGAACGAGAAAATCCTTAAACTACTCATGTTTTAGTCAACCCTTTGGCAGAGCAAGTGCGGAGTTTAGGGATGCTTTTTATGCATTTGCTCAAGGCAAGATGGCTCAAGAAAATAGGGATGATGTGGTCCCCTTGAACCCAAATGTTGATACGATGGAAACTAGAGTGGCATACTTCGTTAGAATGAATTTTCCGGAGTTTAATGGTTCCAAGGTTGAGGAAGATCCTCAAGAGTTCATTGATGAGGTGTATAATGTATTGATGATCATGGGAGTGAAGTTGGTGAAAAAGATGAAACTGGACGCTTATCAACTGAATGGTGTTGCTCAAGTATATTTCAACCAATGGAAGGAAGAGAGGGTGGTTGATGCAAGTCCTCTTGAATAGGAAAAGTTTATAGTCGTTTTCCTTGATGGGTTCTTTCCCCTTGAGATGAGGGAGGAAAATGTACTTGGGTTCATCAACCTTCGTCAAGGAAACATGAGTATGAAGGAGTTTTCTTTGAAGTTTACAAAATTATCTCGATTTGCTCCTACTATGGTTTCTGACCCTAGGGAAAGGATAAGTAAGTTTATTTTGGGAGTGTCTGAAATGTTAGTTAAGGAATGTCGTACTGCCATGCTTATCAATGATTTGGACATTTCTTGTCTTATGGATCATGTTGAACAAATTGAAGAGGAGAAACTTAAGGAAATGTGTAGGGAGGCAAAGAGGTCCAAGAATGGTGATGGTGACTTTTGACATTCGAGGTCTAACAGACATGGTCGTTCTAAGTTTCACAGAGGTTTTCTAGTTAAGGTTCCTTCAATTCTCCTCCAAAATTCAAAAAAGATAGGGTGTCTAACCCTAAACCTCTAGGAGGAAATGGGAGTTTATCTTCATTATGTAATTATACTAGGTGTGGAGGAAAGTATGAGGGTAAATGCATAGCCGATTCTAATGCATGCTTTGGTTTTGGAAAGACAGATCATAAGGTAAGGGGTTATCCCTCAGTTTCTTATAATGAAGGAGATAATCATTGATAGGCTCAAACTTACCGTTTGTAAGGTTCTAGTGGTAATAACAAGAAAAATTGGTTATATGCTCTTCAAACTCGTCATGAGCAACAGAGTTCTCCCTATGTGGTTATTGATCTATTGAAAGTCTTCCATCTTAATGTTTATGCTTTACTTTATCCTAGTGCTACTTTGTCTTTTGTGACACCATATGCGGCCATGAGATTTGATATTCTTCCAGATGTGTTGTTAAATCCTTTTTCAGTCTCTACCCCTATTGGTGAATCTATTGTGGCTAAAAGAGTCTATATAGATTGTCCCATCTCCTTATCCCTTAGAGTCACTCATGTTAGTCTTGTAGATCTTGATATGTTAGATTTCGATATTATTGTTTGTATGGATTGGATGCATTGATATACCATGAGTTTACAGTATCTTTGATGCATTTCACTTGTGTGTGTCTAGGGCTATATTATATTACTAATAATGTTCTTTGTATTATGTTTGCATGAAATAGGCTCGGAGGCGGTTGATAAAGATTTGGAGCTAAAAAGTGTTGAGGTAGCCACCGACGGTGCCATCCATGGACTGTAGGTCCATCAACGGACCATGTATGGGCAGTCGTAGGTCTTTTCCTGGGAGATTAGTTTCAATAACTCAAACCACGGAGTGCCAGGATGGACCGTAGGTGGTGTATCATAGGTGGACCATCAGGGAATTCTAACAAATGTGGAACCATGGAGCAAGACGACGGACCGTAGGTAAACCCACGGTCCGTCCTGCACGTCCGTTGATTGAGATAAGAAAGTTGAATTTTCCAGTAAATGATGAAATTGTCTAAGTGTTGCACGGAGGGGACCTACAAATCGTAGGTCGACCCATAGTGCGTAGGAGGTGTCGTCCGCAGAAACCGCGTCTAGACATCTTATTTCCTTATTTTGTTTCCTTTTTATTTAGGACTAGTTTTCTATAAATAGGGGATATAAACCTCATTTTTGGGAGTTAGACAATATTGTATACTTTTAGTTCTTGGTGTTTTTGGGATTTAACTTGCAACTTTAGCAATTTGATTTCCAGATATCGTTTTATAAGATTTTCACTTTAAAATTCAATTGGAGATTTAGGGTTTCATCAATTCTACTTACAAGTTCATGAATTCTTATTATCAAAATATTAATTGTGTTCTTTCAAGCATGAGTAGATAAATCCACAACTAGGGTTGTGGCAACCATGAGCAAATAACAAAGTATGAGTAATAAATAAGTAATTTTTGAATAGTGTTTATGCATGTATTGTTAATTCTTTTGCTTAGAAATCTTTTTAACGGTGCGCAATGTTAGATATCGCCTCGTTGCTACTTGCTGGACCACAGAGGTAGTTAAAGAGAAAATAATTTACAACAGATATTTAGCTATCTAATAGTGTAATGTCAATTCGTGTGAAGGTGTAAACTAAGCCATACATTGATGTGATGTCTAATCTGAGGTAAAGGTAAGGGTTAGTAAAGCATACACCCGTAGCTGGACCAAGGTGCGAGGTGAAATTCCCTACTTGGAGAACCAATAACTTAGGGATACCTATCTTACCAGCTTTGCACGTAATACACTAGGAAATGATTACTATTATTAGGATTACTGCGTTATGATCTTGTGGGGAACACATACACCCTAGTTTCTCTCTCATATTGATAACTTAAAGTTTGAATCTTGCCTACGTGTTATTTAATCAACAATCTGGTCCTTTTTTCCAAACCCCCCCCCCCCCTTTTATTTACATGCCTCAGAAATAGTTTGACTAAACGGATATAATAGTGGGTTTAGTGTATGTCTAAATCATATTCTTCGTGGGATCGACCCCAACCTACAAGTTGGGTTCTTGATTTGAAAACGATCGCTTATACTTCTTTAGGGAGGTGTAATTTGAGCGTATCAAATTTAGGCGCTGCTGCCGGGGAATACGGCTTTTATATTAAGTTTAACTACATTATTCAACTTTAGTCAAGTATTTCCTGATGTCACGTTTCTTTTGTTTTTGTTTTTACAGGTTTCTACTCTAGTGTATGCTAAGTACATGGAGTCGAGGCGAACCATTGACCCCCTACGATCTAGAGTTGAGCAAAACTTTGAGAAAAATAAATAATCACGGGTCCAAATCAATCCAATCGGAGATAATCTAGGTGATGGAGTTCAATTGCAACCTCTTGGGGTTGTTAATGTGCACGCTCAGGTTCATGGTGGTAATCTAATCAGAGATGAAGAAAGGGTGCAGAATCCGCCAGCAGCGAGGTTACATGATAACTACAGGGTTGACTTCAATACAGTTGAATATGATGGGACCATTGTTCTTCCTCCTCTACCTCCATGTCATATATTCGTGGTAACCAACAGTCTGATGTAAATGCTTACAACATGAGGGTTGTTTACCAGTCTAGCTTCAGAGGATCCACATGGTCACACGACTAAATTTAGAACTGTCTGCAGGAGTTTTATGAGGCGATCGAAATTGGTTACGGATGTTTGTAACGACCCTAAAAATGAACTAGTGAAACTAGAGCCTCACATGTGAGTTTGGAGTCGAGAACTTAATGAAATGATTATATTTGAATTTGACCCAAAAAGTTCTTAAAAATGTGCTTCAGAAGTTACCGGAAACTTGTTTAGCTGTATATAAAAAGATCCGTTTTGTTTTTCGAAAATCCGACTTCATATTCTTGTTTAGGGGG
>JAJOOR010033426.1:0-16286 GCA_036250505.1 Solanum acaule | reverse complement strand
ATTAATAAAACCAAAACATAAAAAAGGGAAATGAAAAAGTAAGGAAAAAAAAGGAAGAAATTAAAAATCAAGAAGAAAAAATAAAAAAATCTTTCTAAAAATAGTCCTAATCTATTTAGAATTTCTTGCTAAAACTAATTCCAAATCACATAAAATTTCATTTCTATTTTAAATCTAACTAAAAAAATACAATCCTAAAATACTCAAACTCAAAAATCTCAATCCTACACAAATTCTAATTCCTAGCAATTATATACCTATATATTTTCTATCCACAATAAAAATAAATAAATACTAATACATGAAAAAGAAAAGGAGAAGAAAAGAAATTACAAGACATTTTAAGATTTGTAAATATCAATCTATTAACTTTACTTTATTATGTTTGGATGAATTTATGTGATATACATTTTTTTTTTAATTAACGAACATATATTAATATAATATAAATAGGTTTAAAATCAATCAAATAATGAGGTAAATATTATTATTAAGTTAATAATACAATATCCAAAAATTAATTTA
This sequence comes from Solanum acaule, assembly GCA_036250505.1. Lineage (NCBI taxonomy): Eukaryota > Viridiplantae > Streptophyta > Magnoliopsida > Solanales > Solanaceae > Solanum > Solanum acaule. Next base: position 15,761 of record JAJOOR010033426.1, on the reverse strand, counting down.
AGTCATATATAGTCAATGAAGCGACCGTGCTAGAACCACGGGACTCGAGGGGTGCCTAATACCTTCCCCTTGGTCAACAGAATTCCTTACCCGATCTTTGTTTTCGCAGACCAATAAAAATAAAGAGTCAAATTTCCTTTTTGATTAGGGTTTTAAATAATAAGGTGACTTGGAACACCAAAACTCAATTCCAAGTGGCGACTCTGAATAATAAAATAATTCCTTTTCAAAATGTCGCTTTAATTGGAGAAACTCTTTTTCTTTCAAAACATACTAAATAAATTTTGAGAAAAAAATAAGGGGTGTGACATCTTCTACTCTAAACGTAAGTTCATGAATTCTCTTTATCAAAATATGGATTGTATTCTTTCAAGCATGAGTAACTAAATCCACAACTAGGGTTGTGGGAACCATGAGCAATTAACAACGTATGAATAATAATTAAGTAGTTCTTGAATAGTGTTTACGCAAGTATTGGTAATTCTTTCGCTTATAAGTCTTTTTAACGAGTGCACACGTTAGAACTCGCCTTGTTGCTACTTGCCGGACCAAGGAAGTAGTTAATGAGAAAAGAATTATCAATAGAGATTTAGTGGGATGCTATCTAATAGTCTAATGACAATTGGTGCGAGGGTGAAAACTGAGTCATACATTGATGTGATGTCTAATCTGAGGTAAAGGTAAGGGTTAGTAAAGTATACACATGTAGCCGGACCAATGTGTGAGGTGAAATTCCTTATTTGGAGGACCAATCACTTAGGGATACTTATCTTACTAACTTTGCATGTAAAACACTAGGAAAGGATTACTATTATTCGGATTACCGCGCTAAGAGCTTATGGAGAAACACATACACCCTAGTTTCTCTCTCATATTGATAACTTGAACTTTGAATCTTGCTCGGTTATTTGATTACAAACCCCCCCCCCCCCCTTTAATTACTTGTCTCAGAAATAGTTTGACTAAACGAATATAATCGTGAGTTAAGTTTGAGTTTGAACCATATTCCTCGTGGGATCGACCCCAACCTACAAGTTGGGTTCTTTGTTTGACGACGACCACTTATACTTCTTTAATAGAGGTTTAATTTGAGCGTATCAGGATGCAACCCTGATAACTTTGAAAAACATAATATAATAGTCTAATGTATGTGTCTGAAAGGATGAAAAAGAAATGATAGAAGAACTTATGGCAACCTAGCTCACCCTTGGATTTTATGTCAAGCATCCCTTAACTCATCCCTTGGATCAGCCACCGAAAAATGACATGTACTTAACAAGGAAAGAACAAGTGTAGTATTAGTACACAAACAATAGTGTACTAGTAGGATCACACGATCAGTCTAAGATATGAACGTAAACAATTAACCACAATAAAGTAACACATAACAACATGCATAACAACAATCACCAATTCATAGACTATAGTCACAATATCATGAATCAAACATTACCTGGATGCATGTCCCACATGATCTCAAATGTAAATGTTCGATCCACTCATGGAACCATAAACACATATTCGGTCCTCTCATGGAACCCACAATTAATTTGTTTGTGTACCGGTGTGGTACCCAACTAGAGTTAGTAATCCTACCTGTTGTGGTACTCAAGCCAATCATTAGTATTCATACCATATGTGGTATCCGAGCCAACCAATAATATTCTTATGCCAGTGTCATACTCGAGGCAATCAACAATCACAAACAATCATGCACAATCACAAACATAATCAACAATAAGACTTGAAAACCAAGAGTGACATAAACACATTCATTGCATGAGATTATCAATCATGATGTCATTTCATATGTTTTCCCCAACCTTCATTGCACAAATGATACTATAAAGCAGTAGACATGCATACATATATAAACCAAAAAATATGCAACCATCACCTACCTTGAATCAAGCTCCTTGGAAACTCCAAAAGAACTTGAGATTTCCCCTTTTGAAGTGTCTTGGTTTGGTCTTGGTCTAAAATAATAAATAAATGCAACAATCAATCAAAATGGTCTAAAAATATCCGGATTATAACCAAATCATATCCCCAAGCCAATTCATGAACATCCTCCTCAACTTCGGGCTTTTCCCACCATGAAATCATGTAAAAACCTTCCCCCAAGAGTAATATCTTGAATTTTAGGACTTAAGAATCAATTTACAAGATTGGGGAGTAACAAACTTACCTTTCGCGATAAATTTTGTGGAAAACAGAGTGCAAACATCCCTAAATCCCCCCTTCCTAATTCCAAGAAAAAATTGTAGAAAATTGGAGGTTTGGGAATTGTTTCTGCATAAAATCTCGACTTACCCCGCAATAGCAGTCCAACCTGCTATAGCGGCACTAACCACGCTATAGAGGATTTTATGAAGTATTGCAGCTCAAAAATTCCTAAAAAGTGTCTCTTTCACAACATACCTTCTTTCCTTGATCTCTCAAACTATCCCCTTCATGCCAAGATCGATTCTGGGAGCTCTACTCACCCGAATTCAATTTCGTAAAGTCTTATGAATTTCTTAATATCTTTGCTACATGAAAATATCAACCAAGTGTAGACATTACAATCCACCCATTTCCACATGACCTTAGACGTCACCTAGCCTATATTTCGTCTGAGGTTGACCTAGCCTAAAAAATTTAAATCTCTACCTAGAAATTTTTTTGGCCCAAATTATTTCAGCATTGGTCGTTACAGATCCGTGATAAAATACTAAAATAATTGTATATTTAAATTTCAAATCTATGATCCTCATTGTAAATTTATTATATACAAGTTATAAGTTGTTTCATCTATAACAATGGAAGAGACTTTCCATCAACAATTATTATTTTCACATAATTTTTAAAAAAATTATCCTTTTAATTTATTTAGAAAATTAGATGTAACGAATTTATATCAACAAGATGGTAAAGAGAGGTTAGATATTTGAATTTTAAAGTTATACTACTTAATTTATTTGGAGTTTTTGCAATTTGGACCCTAGCGTGTGCATTCTTTTGTGATCTGCACATAATGTTCTTAATAATTTACACCATAATATCCTTAGTTTTTTTTGTAAAATGATAAAATATCATTTTTATTAAAATATCTACAAGGAAAGACAAAAAATATTTTAAAATAGTACAGAATTTAGAAGTATTAATTGAAATAATGTATTGCCCTTACTTAGAGTCAATCATCTAGAAGACCACCGACATCCCATGCATTTACTTATATGATCACGGACTCATGTTCATTGTTCTATCATTGTCTTTCTCATCATAATTAAAATTATTTGAGTAATTAAAATTATAAGAAAAATTGAATTAATCATATGATCATTGATCAACTTCCAAACTTGATGGACAATTAAGAATTCGTCAAATGAAAGAATATCACTAAATATCATAAAAGGTTTATTACTTCCAAACTTGATGTACAATTAAGAATTTGTCAAATGAAAGAATATCATTAAATATCATAAAAGATTTTATTAACTCTTTTTGTAACTTTCAGGTGTGAGTTTTACTAAATCTGGAGAACAAGAACTTTACTCAAGACAGCGTTGAAAACTTTAAATACGTCACATATGATCAAGATTTAGTATCGAGTAAATGATGTAGGACAATACAAAAAGAAATGATGACTTATTAAATAAAACAATCTAAGTTTTCACTTAAACAATTTGTAATATTTTATTCTACTAAATCCATGTAGCAACGTTGTAAATTTGACCCAAAGAGCATGATAGATATTTCAGTTCATCGATGTTTTATCCTCATCCAAATTGAACAATGGTTTGGTGGTGGATGAAACTGACAAGAATTTAGCAAACTCGTCTAGTAGATTTGGATGGTCATTGAGAAGTACGGCAACCTAGACATAAAAGAAAATAAGACTTAGTAACAAATAAGAACATGAAAGTTGTCTATAATATCTATGTATCCAAATTAAAAATGTTTTATGACCTTACCATACACCTCTTTTACATCCTTGCGCTCCTTCTCGCACATGAATAGAATATCTAGGAAGTATTTGTACTCATGGCCATTTCCTAAACATGTCTGCAAGAAGTTGTAAGTTAGTATAAGTTAGGACTAAAGGTTTGTAAAGAAAAAAAAAAGCAAACCTTCTGTAATTAAACTCATAAGATGACAAAAATGTAACCTTTATCTGGGTTATCAAGCTGACTGCTCGTTCAAAATTTATCATGTCTTCATCACTGAGGATTATTTCATAGCCCTTGGCCAAGAAAGGATTTAATCCCACGAGCAAACTAGGATATCCTTTAAACAATCCTTTCGTTTTTGCTATGAAACCAACCATATCAATTCTATGAGGAATATAAAAAATTTAGTCCCACATAAATCAAAATAAAAATTAATGAGGATTATGTTAATAGGCAAATTATAATAACAAACCTTTTTTTCCTAAAGCCATTCATAAGAACAAGGAACATGTGATACTTCTCCCTTCTGTCTGGAAACATGTCCTTAACTTTCTTCAAATAACAAAACGCATCATTCATTGTCATTTCTGGCTTACCACCTTTGTTGCTACCACCTCCTTTCCTGCCCAAACCACTTTTACGGACTTGTAATCGACCATATCTAATTTAAAAAAATACGAATACATTAGAACTATATCCATAAGTAGTCATTCAAAATCATTGTTTTAAATATATTATTTCGGTCAAACAATGAATGAAATGAGTGAAATCATGGGAGATCAAAGCTCAAACTCTAATAAAGATAGATGATAAATTTACATTTAACTAAAACTTGGTAGGCAAAGTTACTACAAATATAGTGGTTGGAGATAATAAGTGGAATATTTGAGATGCGCACAAACTTGTAAATTTAATTTAGTTACGCAATCTACCATTCGCTTAAATTGAGCACCTAAACACATGATAATATAATTAAAATTATGAAAAACTTTTGTGTGCACTCTCAAATATTATGTTAACCACATAAAATGAATTATTTCATTTAGTTATACACATTGATCTCAATTAGAATATGTTTGAGGTAGTAAGGCTTATTTATTCTAATGTATATAATTTAAATGATAATCTATGTTAGGGTTTCTTACACAAATATACCAAACAATAATTGTTTTCCCAGCTAATGACCGCATGTATATGTAATGTATTTATATTGTATAAATCATGTATAACATATATGATGTATAACTATATGTAAGAAATGTATAACTATATATAAAAGATGTACAAACATCCATATACATTATTATATAATATATATGTAATGTATAAATAATTGGTAGTAGTGTATATATATGATTTATAAACAATGTATCCACACTATTATACACAAAATCAAATGAAGACAGAAAAATGATTATTTATTCTATATTAATTTAATGGGATGATAAATTTAACAAAATAACTATAAAAAAATTCAAAATTTTAAGTGTGGGATAAGAAAAATAAGAGTGGATACCAAAGTTTGGTCCATTGTCGGCTATTAGTTGATAATTGGGCCATTGTCAGTTAAAACAATAATTGGTTGACCATTTCTTTTCATTTTATTTTTTATTTTGTATTGTTATTTTAACTATCGAATATATGTTTCAGAGGAATTGGTGAGGGTTCAATTCCCCATCATGTAATCTTCAATTCCCTTTCCTTTACTCTTAATTTTCTTTTCATAAAAATAATAGATATTCGAGAGCACGCATAATGTTTTTCTCAATTGGGTAAAAGATCCACCCAAACAAACGCAACATGGGTAAAGATCTAATCTTTATCTTCCGTTATGCCTAACAACTCTTAGTGGTAGAATAAAAGAAGATAAAGACCTATTCTAAGTCATTAAATCTGACATAAAATGGTATCTAAAATATTGTAATCACAAAGTAATGCACACCACACACTATATAGCAACTAAAAGTCATTAATTTACCTTGAATTACCAAGAATCCAACAAATTGAAAAAACACTGCATCGAAACAAGTCATATACAAAAAAAAAAAACCAGAGAAATGAATATAAGACAGAGATCTTACGATTCTCCACAAGATGAACCATTTACATAGCCTCTCAATCGTTTCATGCTGCAAAAACAGAATAGTAATAACAAGTTTTACAATTAAAAAAAAACAAAGAAAAAACGGTATGCTCCATTATTTGTAAAAAGAACTCACCTTTTGTGGTTTGAAGAAAAACCAAAAGTTTCAACAGATCTATCAACAGAAAAAAAAGAAGTTATATCAATAGTCTAGATAAAAAATTTAATAAAAAAGTTCTTTCAATTCATTTTTCTCTACCTTTCCCCCTCTTTTCTTTCCCTCCTATTGGACTAGGAAGAACTACAACATACACACAATAAAGTTTGAGGTATATATATGCAAAATTAGTGACAGGTGTGCACATTTTGAACTATATAGATTTTCGTTTATTATACATCCGGTCTCTTTAATCAATGTTCGATATCTGTAATTAGACTATTTTAGACAATACTATATTATTATAGGCTATATTTGACTACAATTGTAAAATTTACTAATATTCCAAAAGGGACCAATTAATTTTCTTGTCAGTATTTTTTATCAAGTTATAAATTTATGGCAAATCCATCTCAAAATGGAAAAATAATTTATGAGGTATACGACAAAACTCTAAGACTTGTTGGAAGTTTAAAATTTAAAATTATTATTCAATCTTAGTGAATAGGAATTTGATTATATCATATTTTATATATTAATTTGTAACTATCCATTCCATCGCTACTTGAAGGGTTACAATTAAATCGAGTAATTTAAATTTTTTGGAAAGATTAATTTTTCATTTCGCCCACATTGACCTTTCAAGTCAAAGTTGACTGGTCAATGGACTTCGTCCTAGAGAAATCCCTTTGCCACAGTGAAGCCCCGTGAAACAATATGTTATTTTTACATATCCTTTAAGGGTTTTACTCTAACTTAGTGAAGGATTATCCTAGAACGTTCGAGGGCTTATTTTGAGAGAAAGAAACTCAAACGAGATGAGAGAATAGACTCTACTTGAAAATCAACCCCTATTTCTTTCCCCGGATTCTCTACCAAGCAACCGAACATGAACATAAAATGGAGTTGCATGGCAATTGGGGACACGATCAGCTTTGAGGAAGATTATTAATTACTTTATTCTTAGACTTGGTTAGTGATACATTTTTACTTCACAAGGGATAACATATTTATGCATGCGTTCAGTAGCAGACCCACCCTTACCCAAGGGATGTCAAGCGACACCCCTTCATTGAAAAATTACATTGTATAGAGAGGTGTGTATATATATATATATATATATATATATACAAGTCAAAATTTTAGTCTAGTAATTAAGGCGTTGCAAAAATTTCTTGAGGTCGCGTGTTCTAGTCCTACTATGTCACCCCCCAAAGTACACCCTAGTCGTAACATCACGTATAGGACCCCTAGAGACCCTATACAAGTCACTTAGCATACGTCATACAAGATAATAGAATTTAAAGAGTTCAAAAGACAGTTTAATATCATAAAGAGTTTGACAAAAAATGGAAGTCTAAGATAAGTCTCAAAGGCATCTAGTACAACATAAGGAAAGTGATTGGGACATAGCTCATCCATCACATATAAGTATGAAATGTAAATGTCATAAAGAAGTAAAAGTGACATTGTCCTCGAATGTATGAGGACTCACCAAGTTTTCAAAAGCCCTAAGTATCAATCTAGCCACGAGTGTGTGAAATGGAAGCGCCAGACCCTACATTAGTGAAATAATGTAGGCACAAGTATGCATTAGTATATGGAATGTACTAAGTATGAGGGGAATGCAATAAAACATGAGAGTGATCATAAGGAGACATAATTGAAACATGAAATGCATGACTAAATTAAAACATAGTAAAATCATTTAAGAAGATTCATAAATCATGAACATGGTCAATGCATCTTTAAATCATAAAGAAAGCTTCATAAAACATTAGTAATTGACTTAGTTCATTTTGTGGGAACTTTACCATTAACCGACATACACTATGTGAGCTATAACATGGAATCTAGTGTCTGCCCCACACTGAAAGAGGGTATCCTACTTGCCAAGGTAAAGACCAAATATCTGAGCTAAAGTGGATCCACTAGCTAATGTCTATCTAAGACAATTATCATTTATCCAACACAATCATCCTATGGTGGCACATAGTTCTTAGATAAGGAGACTGTTACTAGAAACCCAGCATCAAGCTACGGGAGAGCTTCCATCTCAATATCCTCTCGGTGCTAAGCATAAATCACACGAAATAGTCACTAATCTTAACTTGTCTTGTCATTATGGACATGGGTATTCGTCGTTTTTCTTATCATCCATGGAAAAGTACAATTAAGATACTAATCCAAGCTAGAAATGTAACACCTCATATCCGAAAACAACAGACCCCAATGCAGATTTCCAGAAGTTGCAGGTGCAACCCACGATTGCCACCCACGGACCGTAGGGTGACCCACGGCCCGTGATGGTGGTCCGTGGTTCACATCTGCAACCCTCCCCAGACTCAGCCCCAGAAAATTTGTCTAAGTGTCGACCTACGGTCGGACCCACGGACCGTGGTCCGTGTCCATGGATCAACACCCCTAGTTCAGCCCCCAATTGTGAATGACGGTTAACCAGCACGGACCGTCAGTCGATCGATGGTCCGTCGGTGACCCCGACAGCAGTTAAGTCAGGGGCCTTTTGGTCTTTTCCTTATGTGTTGGACCCCTAAACTATGTGGTTTTGGTCAACTTTTGCCTAGAAACATGACTAGAACTTACCTAAGTCATATCATTCTTCAAAACTTAGAAAAATTAGAGTGTAAGAGGAGAACGAGGTCAAGAACCCTAGTTTAAGAAAGAAGAGAAGAAAGAGGTCAAGAACCCTAGTTCAAAAACGCAGCAAGGTTCCATCAGTTCCAGCCCCGAAATCAAAAGATTTCTCCATGGAATTCGTCACCAGGTATGTGGGATTTCACTAGTGGGTTCGTTTCACCCATTAGGTCCACAGATTTCAGTCAGAATCTTGATTCCCTTGATATTATCTAGACTTAGGGTTTCTTGAATGTTAGAATTGTTGGGTTTTGGCTATTAGAATGATCCAAATCATATTATCATGAATTCAGTATCGTTATTGCCCAGGTTCATGCATAAACTCAGAACCCTAGCTATGTATTTCTTTTAGTTCATGAATTACACATGCTTTGCCAGTTAATTCAGTTATATATAAACATGCCTCAATTTTCGAATGCATTATTATCAGTATATTAATGTTGCATTCTCAGTTTGCATGTCAGTATTTTGAGTTATCCAGTATTACAATATTTCAGTCATAAAGTGTTAATTACTTAATCATATGGGAAAGCTTAATACCGAGTGGACTAGGGTCAGTCACCCTCAAGTCCCAAAACTACATTCCCCATAGGTTGTAAGTCCCCTCATTTTAGTGATCACGCTAACATGCCTCTACACCTCTGGCAGGGTATATTAAGTCCTTTCGATGGGGCGTATATATTGGACTCCACATTTAGCTCATATTGTTTTATGTTGGTTATTAGTAGCTCCCTTACAGTTCAGTCAGATTCTATTGCATTGACCATGTTATCAGTATAGTTCAGTATTCACTATCAACATGTTATACACTTGGTCATTGCATTCAGTTTAGTCATGTTCAGTATTTCCAGTATCCTTATCATATTCAGATTATATTATTGCTTTATTGTTTGTTCAATTATGCTATTATTCAACTTTATTCTATCATGCATGCTCAATACCTTTCAAGTACTGATGCATACTTTGTGCTACATCTTCTTGTGATGTAGGTTAGGTCCTCAGCAGTCAGATCATGCATATATCGGTTCTCGATCTTCAGTTCAGCAACATTAGTGGTGAGTCCTCATTTTTCGAGGACTAGTGACATGATTATCTTCTCACTTTTAGCTTTAGTTTTAGTTTTTGCTAGATTTAGCTGGGACATGTCCCAACACTTCTAGTCTATTTAGAGGCTTATTTCAAACATAGTTAGTTTCAGCTTTAGTGTTAGAGTTTGACTTTTCATTTGTATTCAAACTCTCAGTTTTCTTTATTCAGATAGTATATGGGTATTCCCCATCATTTCATATTATCATATGATTTAGCTTCCATATAGTGTTTTATTGATTCATTTTACTTTAGTATGCATATGATATGCCAGCAGGGTTAGCTTGGGGTCACTTGTGACCCTAGGTCCCGTGTCCACGTCCAGGGGGTAGCCTCGGGTGTGACAAACTTGGTATCAGAGCACTAGGTTTAAGAGTCCTGGGATGTCTGAAAATCCGCACTAAGTAGAGTCATTTTCATGGGTGTGAAGACCACCACATCTAATGAGAGGAAGGCTACGAAGTGTTTTAGGAAAACTCAACTTTCTTGTTACTCTTATCATGCATATGGTATGATTTAAATTCTCGTTCTAACTCGATGTTATGCGCTTAAGATCATGCCTCTTCATAAAGCTTACGCAAGAAATGCTAATGCACGCAATGCTAATGCAGTTCCTCCAGTCTTAGATCATGAGGTTTCGAATGCAGAGTTTCAAAATGTGATTCAGCTTTTGGCTCAGAGTATGACCAACCAGAACAATCAACAGGTTCCAGTTCCTGCTAATAGAAATGGTGGATCGGTGGCAGCTAGAGTTTGAGATTTTGTTAGGATGAATCCGCCTGAGTTTTTAGGGTCCCAGGTGGATGAGGATCCACAGAATTTCATTGATGAGGTTAAGAAAATCTTTGGAGTGATACAAGTGACTGGTAGTGATAGGGTGGAATTGACATCCTACCAGCTTAAGGATGTGGCTCACATATGGTTCACTCAGTGGAAAGACAATAGGGGCTACTTTGTCTTTTGTAACTCCTTATATAGCAGTAAACTTCGATATTAGTCCAGAAACTCTCCCAGAACCCTTCTCAGTCTCTACTCCAGTCGGTGACCCAGTTATAGCAAGACGAGTATACAGAAATTGCCCTGTCACAATCTCCAAGAAAGTCACCTCAGCAGATCTTGTAGAGTTAGAAATGGTATACTTCAATGTCATTCTAGGCATGGATTGGTTTCAACTAGGATTGTTCGTTTCCAGTTTCCAGACGAACCAATCTTAGAATGGAAGGGTAGTAGCTTAGCGCGTATGGGTCGACGCATCTCTTACCTTAAGGCCAGGAAGATGATTTCTAAGGGCTATCTCTATCATCTAGTTCAGATTAAGGATTCAAGCTCTGAAACCTCAACTCTTGAGTCAGTTCTAGTAGTCAATAAGTTCCCAGAAGTGTTTCTAGAAGATCTTCCCGGAGTTCCTCCCGAAAGGAAAATCGACTTTGGAATTGATCTCCTTCCAGATACCCAGCCTATTTCTATTCATCCTTATAGAATGGCTCCAGCTGAGCTTAAGGAATTGAAAGAGCAATTGAAAGACCTTCTGGATATGGGCTTCATCAGACCCAATATTTCCCCATGGGGTGCACCAGTGTTGTTCGTGAAGAAGAAAGATGGTTCTCTTAGAATGTGCCTTAATTATAGAAAGTTGAACAAGGTCACGATCAAGAATAAGTGTCCCATCCCCAGGATTGATGACTTGTTTACCAACTTCAGGGTGCTATTCATTTCTCAAAGATAGACCTTAGATCCGGTTATTATCAGCTCAAAGTCAGAGATAGTGACATTCCAAAGACAGCCTTTAGAACTCGGTATGGTCATTATGAATTCATAGTTATGTCATTTGGACTAACCAATGCTACTGCAGCTTTCATGGATTTGATGAACAGAGTGTTCAAGCAGTATTTGGACTTGTTCGTTATCGTCTTTATTGATTATATCCTCATTTACTCTAGGAATGAGGAAGAACATGCGAATCATTTAAGGGCTTTCCGGTAAACTCTCAAAGATCGTCAGTTATTCGCTAAGTTTAGTAAGTGTGAGTTTTGGTTACAGTCTGTTGCTTTCGTCTAGCGAAGAGATCCGAGTGGATTCTCAGAAAATATAAGTAGTGAAACAATGGCCCAGACCTACCTCTCCTACAGATATCAGAAGTTTCTTGGGTCTAGCAGGTTATTACAGATGGTTCGTGGAAGGATTTTCATCCATAGCCTCTCCAATGACTAAGTTGACTCAGAAGAAAGTCAAGTTTTAGTGGTCAGATGATTGTGAGAAAGCTTTGCAGAACTAAAAACTAGGTTGACTATAGCTCCCGTTTTGACTCTACCAGAGGGGTCAAACGGTTATGTGATATATTGCAATGCATCCAGAGTCGGCCTAGGTTGTGTGTTGATGCAGCGAGGTAAGGTTATAGCTTATGCCTCTAGACAGCTTAAGGTGCATGAGAAGAACTATCCAACTTATGACCTCGAGCTTGCAGCAGTTATGTTTGCACTTAAGATTTGGAGACACTACTTGTATGGTGTTCATGTAGATGTGTTCACAGACCATAAGTGCCTTCTACCTTCCTTAACATAAGCAACACTACCCATTGATAGTCAACTAAGAGCATCCGCCACCACATTCTCCTTACCGAAGTGATAGAGAACACTCATTTCATAATCCTTTAGTAACTCAAGTCACCTCCTTTGGTGAAGATTTAGATCCTTTTGCTTGAACACATATTAAAAACACTTGTGATCGGTGAAAAGATCAACATGAATACTATATAAGTAATTCCTCCAAATCTTTAAGGCAAAAACAATCGTTGCTAGTTCCAAATCATAGGTAGGATAGTATTTTTCATGAATCTTAAGTTGTTGTGAAGAATAAGCAATAATCTTCCCATTTTTCATAAGAACACACCCTAGTTCAATCCTCAAAGCACCACAATAAACAACAAACCCATCAGATCCTTCCAGTAGAGTCAATACTAGAGTAGAGGTAAGTCTATCTTTCAATTCCTGTAAACTCTTCTCACACGCTTCCGACCATAAGAACTTAACCTTATTTTGGGTCAATGTCGTCAATAGAGAGGCAATCAAAGAAAACCCTTCAAAAAACCTTTTGTAATAACCAGTCAAACCCAAGAAACTTCCAATATCCGAAGGGGATAGAGGTCTAGGCCAACTCTTAAATGCATTCATTTTCTTAGGATCTACATTAATACCCTTACCAGAAATAATGTGACCGAGAAAGGCCACGAATCTTAACCAAAACTCGCATTTACTAAACTTTGAAAATAGTTGTTGGTCCTTGAGGACTTACAACACAATCCTCAAATAATCGATGTGCTCATCCTCACTCTTTAAATCAAAATATCTTCAATAAATACAATCAAAAACATGTCTAGATATTGTCTAAATACTCTATAAATGTGGCCGGAGCATCAGTCAAACCAAACAACATTACCAAGAACTCATAATGAATATACCCAGTCTAAAAAAACCATCTTTGGAATGTCACCTTTATTCACCCTCAATTGTTGATATACCGATCGGAGGTCGATCTTAAAGAATTGACTTGCTCCTTGTAATTAATCAAACGAATAATTTATCCTTGGAAGAGGATATTTATTCTTAATGGTAACTTTTTTCAATTGTCGGTACTCAATACTCATGTGAAGTGAACCATCCTTCTTATGAATAAGCAAAACTAGATCACCCCATTGAGAGATACTTGATCGAATGAAACCCTTATCTAACAAATTCTTCAATTGCTCTTTCAATTTTTTAATTTCTGTCGGAGCCATACGATAAGGAAGGGGTAGAAATAGATTGTGTATCTGTAAGAAGGTCAATACCAAAGTATATTTCCCTTTCAGGAGGAACAACAGGTAGATCATTGGGAAACACTTCCAAAAACTCATTTACAAAATGGGGAACGATTCAAGAGTAGGGATTTCAGAATATGTATCCCTAACCCTAACAAAATGATAAATGTAACCCTTAGAAATCATCTTTCTAACTTTAAGATAAGAAACAAACTAACCCTTAGGCTTAGAATTTCACCCTTCCATTCTAGGCGGGATCATTAGGATATTAAAACTTAGCCATTCGGGCCTCACAATCAACAGAAGCATAACAAGAAGGGATCCAATTCATACCAAGAATGAAATCAAAGTCTAACATATCAAGCCCTACAAGATCAACATGAGTGACTCTATAGGATAAGGAGACAGGATAGTTTCTATAGACTCTCTTGGCCACAATAGATTCACCAATGGGAGTAGAGATAAAAAAGGGTCTATCCACACATCCGGATAAACATCAAACCTCATAGGCCACATATGGCGTCACAAAAGACAAAGTAGCACCTGGATCAATCAAAGCATAAACATCAAGATGAAAGACTTTCAACATACCGGTAACAATATAGGGAGAACCCTCTTTCTCATGATGAGCTTCAAGTGAATAAAACCGATTTTGCTTTAGAGCACTTGAACCCAAACCACAAGGCGGAGCTTACCTACCATCCTTTCCCTTGTCAATTATAGATGGACAATATCTTAAGAGATTACCACTTTTACCACAACTGAAGAAATTATTCGTACCCATCAAGCATTTTCCCGGATGACTCTTGCCACACCTTTGACATATGGGAACCGAAGAACCATTTCCACCACCATTTCCTCGAGGCTTGGGGGTTAGACACCCTATCTTTGTTGAACTTAGAAGTTGAGGTATTGGAGGAACCTTAACCGGAAAGCCTTTGACGGAACCTAGAACGACCATGTACATCAGACCTTGAATGTGAAAAGTCACCATCACCGGTCTTTGCCTTATTTGTCTCCCTAAACCTTTCTTTAAGATTCTCCTCTTTAATTTGTTGAGCATGACCCATTAGACAAGAAATATCCATTTCATTGATGAGCATGACGGTACGACATTCTTTAAGCACCATCGTGGACACTCCCAAAACAGACTTGTTCATCCTTGCCCTAGGATCGAAACCATAGTAGTAGTATATCTATAAAATTGTGTGAACTTCAAGGCATACTTCTTCACACTCATATTTCCTTGACGAATGTTGATAAATTCAAGTACATTTGCCTCCCTCATCTCAAGGGGAAAGAACGTATCAAAGAAAGAAACCTTAAACTTTTCCCAATCAAGAGAACCGTATCAACTGTCATTGTCATGCCCAGAGCCTACACCCTGGGCGGGACTAGCACTCGAGAACCATTGTTGGCCCCAAGCGAACCCTTTGCCTGGTATACTTACTCACCGGAAGACTTAAACATAAGAAACATAACTCATGCAATAACTTAAGAGATAATAACAGCTAAAATGGGAACTCAAGTCTTAAACGTATACAACTGAAATGAATAAGACTAAAGAACTATAACTATCCGTCTATGAAGCCTCTAAAATAAAGAAGGATGTCAGGAGAAGACGCCCGATCACCCTAACAACTGAAATACTAGAAATCAATGTAAAAAGGAGCCCTCAGGAAAGCAATGAGGCTCACCAACAGACTCTGAGTGCTCAACTGGATCAACAAGGCGTTGGATGATGATCCTAGTTACCTGTGTCTGCATCATAACAACGATGCAGACCAAATGACATCAGTACATTTAATGTACGAGTATGCGAGGGGAAAACTAAACATAACATAAGCTTGAAGGGAATCTGAGAGAAACACTTACCTTGGCCTTACTCAACTAATGAATAACTTAACTCAATATAAAGCAACAATACACATGCAATGTATAGAAAGTTGATGAGAGGGAATTGCTCGGATGATAAGCACCCCTCACTTCCAACCCGAAGGTTGCGAGTTCGAGTCACCAAGGGAGCAAAAGGGGTGGGAGCTCCTAGGGAGG